>JAODOY010007775.1:0-30500 GCA_025399855.1 Forbesichthys papilliferus | reverse complement strand
CAGTCCTACAGAGCCTTCACACAGGAGATGAGGAGAGTGTTTGACCACCCCGTCCGGGGCAACGAGGCGGCTGCTAGACTGTTCACCCTGCGACAGGGCACCCGGAGCACCGCAGAGATGGCCGTGGAATTCCGCACCCTGGCGGCAGAGAGCGGGTAAAACGATCCGGCTCTACAGGCATCGTTCTTACGAGCCATAGACGACAGAGTGAAGGACGCTCTGGTTGTGACGGAGGAGGATCTGGATCTGGAGGGCTGCATCAACCGCACCATTCGGATCGACAACCACCTACGTGAACGACGCAGAGAGAGGACCGAGAGGACCGCCTCTCTTCGTTCCACCCACGCCACGCCTACTCCAGCTCCGTCTTCTCATGCTCAGCCCACAGCAGACACACACACCCCAGATCCCGAGCCCTTGCAGATGGGAAGAGCCCGTCTTACCCGGGAGGAGCGAACGCGCCGCATCTGTGAGATCTTCAACTCACACCTCCGCAGAGCTTCTCTGGCATCCCTGTGGAGGTTGGGGACATTGAACCTGAGTGGGCAATGTTCAAAGCTTTCATTGCAAAAGCTGCAGCAGACAGCTGTGGTCTCAAGGTCATTGGTGCCTCAAGGTGTAATTCACGATCATCGTGGTGGACACCGGTGGTCAGGGAAGCCGTTCAACTGAAGAAGGGATATTATTTTATTTATTATTTTAATTTATTATGTTGTCCCGGAAGGCTCCGGAGGCGGTTGCAGGGTACCGGCTGGCTCGAAGTGCTGCAGCATCTGCCGTAGCAGAAGCAAAGAAGCGGGTGTGGGAGAGCCATGGAAAAAGACTTTCGGTCGGCACCAAAGTGTTTCTGGAAAACCATCCACCACTTGAGGACATTGGAGCGGGAGATTGACCGGAGAATCGGAGCAGCGGGAGCGGTATTGCAATCACTTTACTGCACCGTTGTGACGAAAAGAGAGATGAGCCGGAAGGCAAAGATCTTCTGGGCAATTTTCGATCCTACCCTCACCTATGGTCATGAAGGGTGGGTCATCAAGTGGCCGAAATGGGTTTTCTCAGAAGGGTGGCTGGCGACTCCCTTAGAGAGAGGGTGAGAAGCTCAGCTATCCGTGTGGAACTCTAAGTAGAGCCGCTGCTCCTTTGCGTCGAAAGGAGCCAGTTGAGGTGGTACGGGCATCTAGTAAGAGTTCCCCCTGGGCGCCTCCCTTAGAGAGTGATATTTGGTGAGAGCATTTTGCAGCACATAAAATAACATGACAACTGAATCAAGCAATTATGAATACATTTAGCTTAATTGTTTTTTGTAGCCTATTAGCTAATCTAATTATTTAAGACAATTATTTGATTAATTCAATTCTAAGCAGACTCTCTGTTTAGCCTATATGTTGCCAAATATTTAACATTTCATTAGTAGCCATTAGTGATGTGCGGGTTGTAGTTTTGTACAACCCGCACCCACCCAACCAGTAAAAATATGCATTCAGTAACCACCCAAGCCCGACTCATCCCGCAAACATACATGATTGATCCTATGTGCAGTTGCGCGTCTGCCTATGCTACTAAATAAACAAAGTTTATGTAGGCCTAACCAACTTTGTTGTTCGGTAGAGCTAATGCAGATTAGTCTACTGACAGCCAGGGTCAGGATGTGCACCGTTACTTCAGACCTTGGTTTGTGCCATAGTGTGTGTGTGTGTGTGTGCTTGAAAGAGCAAGGATCATAGAATCCCCGTTTGCAAGCAAATGTTTCAGTCGATATTTATTACTTGGTTGGAGTTACGGGTCAGCCCGCGCATCACTAGTCATATTTATAAGCAATGTTGCATATTTAAGTTGTGTGCTGTGTAGGACGTTGCAGCAAATTATCCTTGTCAAAATGATTTCAACTTCACTTGGGTTGATAAAACTAATTTCTATTCTGCTTTCCCTCCCCCACACTTCTCATCCTATCTGGATTTATACAAGCCTTTTAATGTAAGATTGCTAAAATCAAATGCACCTACAAATGTCTCCTCTTTAATCCCGGTTATGAGAAACCTTTTAACATGCACACAGAGTTATAGACACTGTGGGACGTTGGGTCCCAATGCTGTAACTGTTCTCCTTTGTTATTTAATGCACCGGTGCTCTTTGGTGATACAGTATAATGTATGTTTTGTTCAACTAGTGCTTCACTGTTTGTGTGCAAGTCAGCTACTTCAGACAGATGTTAAGTTCTGCATCACTGTCTCTAACACTGCATGTTTTTTATGCTATCTATTTCTGTCCTTTCAAATTGTCTCAGTATTTATTGCATTATGTGAGCTCAACATTGCCAGAATATAAGATTTATTTAGATAACATATGTCTGAAAAATATGTCTGAAGGGGTTTCTAAAGCCATGTCCACACCAATAAAGACACAAATGAAACATGCAGTTTGCATTTTCATTATCCAAATCAACATTTCTTAATTATTTTGTAGCCACACTGAAATGCTACAATGGCTAATTCTCTGCCAATTAACTGCAGGGTTTGGCACTCCGTGTTGTACTAATTTCTCAATAACTGAGGTTCCCGCTTGGTTGTAAGTCAGTCAAAATTAAAACAAGCAGCTTTGGTACAGCAGCATAAAATTGAAATTGCTCAAATAAGTTTGTTATGTCAACTGAAATGTACTCTCAATTGTGTTAAAGCACACCCAGCCCAAATTCCTTTGTCTGCTCATTGTTTCGTTGAAACACAACAAAGAGAATGGTGTAGCCTATGAGCTCTGTAGTAGAGTGGTTTGTAAGCCACACAGCTACATGCAGAAAAACTACAAGTTCAATTCTGGATACAAATCAAGTTCTTTATTTTAAAAAGTCACATAATTCCAATTAGATTTTGATTTTCTCATTCTGAGATGAACATTTCAGTTGCCGATTTTGTTTTACATGCCCTAACCTCATTGGCTAACTGACTGAAAGCAGGAGGCTTAGTTAGCGTAAGACCTTGAGAGCGACTTAAAAAGCAAGCAAAGCCAGATTAGTGTCAAACGCATCGCTGCTGTCAAATTGTCTGAATATCAAGAAGAATAACTTCAAATGTTAGAATGAGACAATATAAATTATTTAATTATCTAAATAGAAAAGGTAAAGGTAAAGTCAGCTATTGCAAGCTAAATGTAAGCTAACACATGTTTTGTCAAATTAAACAAATTTCTCCTATTCGCTAGCTTACGAAGCTGTACGTGTTAAATAATCAGATACTTCTACACAGCCCTGGCTACGTAAATAACATAAACACAGTGTCAAACACCGCTCAAATCATCAAAACTGTACCACTACGTTTTGCTTCACAATTTATTTCTGTGTGAAGAGGTGCCGTGGATGACACGGAAAGATGCTGTTTTGAGTTGAGTTTAGAATGACTAAAGCTAGAACTACACCAAGGCGTGGACGCGACAGCCTAATTACCATTTCTGACGACGTGATTGTGCGTGTTTCACGCACAAGCGCATACTCGTTCGAGGACGCTCTTTCAGCTACCTTCTTAGTCTACAAGGACAACTCAGAACACAACAACAAGGAAGTTGTGGGACTATTTCTGACAACACTGACACCAAAAGATACTATCCTAGTGCTTGCGTTATCAAATGTAGGCCTTATTATGCCTTTTGTTAATTCACAATTAAATGAAAAGAAGACAAAGAAGTCATAGGAAACATAATCAGGACGCATATCCATCCATTTGCAGTGATTTGGAGGCATCATGTTGAAATGCAAACAGTAAACAGTTTACTTATTTTTGTGCTGCTGAATAAAAATAAATGTTCTCACTGTTATTAGCCTTTTGTGTTTTTCATATTGATAGTACTCTGCAAGAAATCCTGAAAAGCCTTTACCTAGATTCTGATTGGTGGAAACACTCGCGTTTTCCTTCACCTCACTGCCGATTCAAAATTGCGTTAGCTAGAAAATGTTGATAGAGCGACGGCTTTTGGCTGATAGGAGCGGTCGGTCCAGCGTCAACCAGTGACCTGGAGATTTCTGTTGATAAGCAGTTGCTCCCACATGCACGAGCGAAAATCACTGTGGTGTAGTTCTATCTTAATCCTGCCTTTAAATAGCTCCACATAGACTCAACACCACTATGGGTAGTATACAGAGGAAGGCAATACTCCTAGAGATCACCAGCTGCAGCCAATGAGAGAATGAGCAGGCTAGAAATGAGCACCCTCAGGCAGAGATAGTAGATTTGAGTCTTCATAAAGATTAAAATAATTTGACAAAATACAAAGTATTTTATTCATTCATTCAGCAACATTTCCGGTTTCTCAAAACCTCACAAGTCGAGACAATGATGCTTAATTATTGTTTCCACTACAAAACATTCTTCCTTGATGTCTATAAACGAAAGAGCATTCCACAATCAGATACCAAAGTGAATCATTCAGCTCTCCTAATCAATGGCATGCCCACAGCCCGCCTCCAAAAGGAAAGCCACTGCAGACATAATACAGTCAAACAACTCAATAAGTTAAATAACTATCTACTGCACAGCATTGCACTGAATAAAAACCTCACTGTGTTTAAACAAAATACTTGTTATACATGATAACTTCTGTGGGGTCATTATTTCCTCAACGCACCAGCTTGCAGTTGTCATAGGGGCCAGGGATGTATGTGGTCAACAACAAATACTGTGGAATGTTAAGAAAACATTCCCCACACCATTATGCCATTAAGCAGCCTGAACACAAGGCCCATACATCAGACAGGTGCCATTTCTGTTTCCGTTTCTTGAGTTATGTATGGTAAAGAATTGAAATATTCTCCAACTCTTTTGTCAAGACTTGTTTTGTGTCATGCAGAAATAAATATGTCTTTAAAAGTAAACCTGTACATGAAATTGAAGATTAAAGAGTATGTCACTCTACAACTCCATAACAGCTTACCTGTACTTGATATAATCGTTTCTTGTCCTACAGTTTGTCCAAGTAAATCATACTGGTTAAGGCGGGAGCTTTCTCCTTCTACCACCACAGAGTCTGATGCATTACGCGTCCAAGCGTATGTCACCTCTGACACCGTGTATGCATCTTGAGAGAGAGAGAAAGAGAGAGAGAGAGAAAAAATAAATCTGTAAATTGCTTGTATTGAAAATTCTCAAAGCTATTTATTACTATGATTTAACATAACGGCTAAAAACCAGTGATTTGTGAATTGTCTCAGCATTACAAATGCTGAGGCATCCTTTTGGATTATTTAATTCATATTATAAGATAAATGTATCTTCCATGTTTGTATATGCACTAAATAAAATTATACATTTATAATAACACTTTTGTTTTTCATGCATCATGAGCTGAACTAAAATATCTAATACTTTCTCTATGTACACAGAAGGCCTATTTCTCTCAAATATTTTTCACAAATCTGTGTAAGTGAGCCCGTCTCCTTTCCCGAGATAATCCATCCACCTCACAGGTGTGGCACATCAAGACAGCATGAGTATTGCACAGGTGTGCCTTAGGATGGCCACAATAAAAGGCCTGGAAATGTGCAATTTCAATGTATTGGGGGAAATCCAAAAACCAGTCAGTATCTGGTGAGACCACCATTTGCCTAACACAGTGCAACACATCTCCTTTGCATAGTTGATCAGCTTGTTGATTGTGGCCTGTGGAATGTTGTTCCACTCCTCTTCAATGGCTGTGCGAAGTTGCTGGATTTAGGCAGGACCTGGAACACGCTGTCGTACACGCCAATCCAGAGCATCCCAAACATACTCAATGACATGTCCGGTGAGTATGCGGTGAGTATGCTGGCCATGCAAGAACTGGGATGTTTTCAGCTTCCAGTAATTGTGTACAGATCCTTGCAACATGGGGCCGTGCATTATCATGAAGCTCTTTTATTAACCTTTTATTAAATGGCAAATCGCAAAACCACGGAGTGATCAATTGAGCAGATTGTTCTCTATTGTCGACAGCATACTCAATGAAATCTAGTGAGAGCTGGACTGGGCAATTCACGTAAAGTGCAGGTTGGCCAAGATGTCTATAAACTGTTGGCTGCACACGGCTACCGAAGGACATTCCAACAAGATAGGAACATGTTACAAAATAAAAAATAAAAATCTACCAATCTACTGCAGGAGTGGTTCGAACAGTGTCGTCGCTATGGCGACCAGGTAAAACTGAGTGGGTAGTATCTGCAGTGGAAAAAGACTTGTGCCGAGGCGAGTAGAGCTCATACTGTGCAATGGAAAAGCTCCCTAAAGTGGGTAGAGTCGAGCTGGTACCAGCAGTGGAAAAGCGTAATAACACACACTACACTACTGCATATAATGTGGGCTGGTCCCTCGAGACTCAACAAAACCATTGTCCAAACACACGCAATTAGGGAAAAGCTCTCCACAAAGAAGTAATTAGCAAAATATAAAATTAGAAGTCATAATTTCATTCTTACTATTTACAATACTTACCAATTTGGGACCACTGAAAATACTTGGATCCAATCAATTAGGTTAAGTTGCTAATGGTTGCTGCTTGTATGGCTGTGTAACATCAGAGTCACATAAAAAAAAGCATAATGCGCCATCTCTCTGTTCTAAATAGCCGGTGTACTGACCACATCCACCTTCATTAATTTGTTTTTCCATTAACCTGTGGTGGGAGTATATAAGTTGGGCATGGATATGTTTGGAAATTGTTTGCTGAGCCTGTTGTTGTTGTTGTTGTTGATGATGATGATAGACATGGAGTAAAGTATCAATAATTGCTATTTGGTTTCTTTGTGTTCATTTAATTGTTTAATTTTGTCTGCAGGTCTGTACTCACAACATTACCCTTGGTACTGTAAGGGAACCCCATTTTGTTCTAAAACAACACAGGGTGCCAGGGAACGTGTGGAAAAAATAATTACTAACAGTTTAAAATGACTCTGAATGAATGAAGGGTATTATCAGCACAACAATTACTCACAGCTGCCAAATTTCAGCGGACAGGAATGGAAATCCATTGGGAAATCCTCTAGATGCATTGGGCACTCGGCATGGACCGTCAACCTGAATCCAATAAACACACAAAATTACATGTAAGGTAAATGCTTTGAAGGTACTGGAATACATTAAATGTGGCTAGGTCCTTCAGTGATGTGTTATGGAGACCAGTGACTGGCACACAGTCCTATCCCAAAAGAAATACGTAAATGTCCTAATAAATACACCTGTAAACATAAAACTAATGAGCAAATCCGTAATAAAACAGAATTCTTCATCGATGTCATTTTGGTTTGTACAGAGTTGATTCTTCCATCAGTGAATATATTCATCAATATAGCCATGGCATCATAGAGAGCAGTCGAAATAAAATCAGCCTTGTGTTTGATACGAATTTACACTGCATGCCATTGTTCTATTATATTATGTTTTTTGCTAAATACATCAGAGGAACTGTGATGTTTGTGTATTCCAGCCAATTCACATAGTCCCCAGACAGCACATGTGACTTTCAGCAACCTGCTAACGGAGACAGAGGCAGATCAATGCCACGGACAGTAGACGCATTGGGAGAACAGTTGGCAACAGAGGCTCTTGTGGGAGAGGGGTGGCAGTAGTTATTTTCAGTAAGTGGTGTGTCCAATTTTAAAGTATTCTTTCTCTGTCGAGACAAGACTGTAGCATGAGGAAAATACCGGGGCATTTGATCCAAGGGTGGTGGGACTGAATGTCGCTCTGGCTTTATACATCAGATACCTTAAACACAAATATAGAAATATGTACTGCATACAGACAGACTTGGTGCCAGACTTGTGCCTTCTCAATCCTATAGCCACCCCATAACTAAATACTAAGGTTAAACACTCACACATTCATGGTTGAAACCAGCGTTGTCGATGCACCGCCCACGTTCTACTTTCTACTCTTACCCCTGTACCTGTCTCATAGGCTCACAGTGCTCTTTGCATTATCTATACAGTTTATTGAAAATGTGAACAATAAAGGAGCATATCTTTACACAAGGTGCATTACAGTACAGTATCTATAATATGAATGTGATTATGGAATGCATGGGAGGTCAAATAAAATATCAATTGTCCATAAAGTTATAAAATGCATGGAATATAGTAGCAATACACTTGTTAAATACTGTATATTTCTATTCAAACTGAAAACAATATAAATAGATAATATTCACGTAAATGTATTGAGTGATTACTTTACCTCATGGTATATAGCAGTGTTCCATCATCTTGAATTCTCAGCAGTTTGTTTGGCATGGTCATGTTATGAGCCACAGACTTTTTCCCATTGTGAAAGAATGTGTCCGGTGTCCAAATTTTACTTGCCATCAAGTTGTTGAGACGTAAAATATTCATTGGCCCATCAAATTTCAAACGTTCATCTTTCCAGCTTTGCCGGAAGAAAACGTCTATGGTGTACTCCTGTAAATTCAGTGAAAAACATGATTTTCCTTTAAAAAATAAAATATGAATAAAGTTACAAGTATGATTAAATAAATATTATTTAAAATAATGCAATGCCACAACCACACTGATTTCTTAGGTTTTGTTTTTAACACACTATTCGTTTTTTAGTTAATTATGTGACACATCAAGACAAACTGAATGGCTTTTATTTGGTTTTATTTATGTCCAGGCTGTCTTTAAATTGCCATTTGTTAAGCTGTCACATAGTAACAATAGAGAGGTATATATATATATATATATACACACAATCTTGACCTACTGTTCAATCCTCAAAAAAAAAAAAAGAATTGTAGATATACCAACGTGAGAGTCAGACAATGACAGAGAGCTATGTTTGGAGAAACCTTTTTTAATATGTTGTAGTTTTCCTTGGTTAGTGATTTTCTTTGAAGATGGTTGAGTAAATCTATTTTTTTCTGGTCTCCACCTTGGGAGACAAGCAGACTTTAATTGTAATAGGTTTACCCATAGCTACCTCACCCATCAACTGAAAGTGTTTGAAATGTATCAATCATAGGGTCAATTAGAGCATAATATATTTAGCATGGCTGATTTCTGCATCAGCCATAATAATAATAATAATAATAATAATAATAGCCTCGAGATCCCCCAGTCAGAGCTTTCCAATGTGGCTTGGGAAAGGGAGGTTTGGGGTCCCCTGCTGGAGCTGCTGCCCCCGCTACCCGATTCTGGATAAGCGGATAAAGATGGATGGATGGATGGATGGATGGATAATAATAATAGTAAGCCATAACCCAAATGATAAGCTTTCCATCAACCCCTATAACTCATAGCAGTACCCTTAGTTAATATTACTCATGAATAATTATAATGTGTTGCATGGAGTTATCGGAACAATTCATATGTACTAGCACCTCAGTCAGCCACTTGTTATTGTCATTCAGGAGAAACATTCTTGCATTCCCAGCGTTGTTAAGAAATATTGTATGTGTTCAAGAATAATATCATTTTAAAAAGCATCTGCGTTATTATACTCAGAATTACAAATAGATAAACATGAGATAAACAAAGAGCTGACTGGAATGATGAGGAGCGGTATGATGAAAATTGTCAGAGGAGTTGTCATAGTTCAGCATCTTTGTACAGGTTGTTGTGCCAATGCACTAAAGAAAAATGGTTTCTAGCTTTTTGACACATGACCACCAATAAGTAGAGCTACATAAATATACATATTAGGGGTCATGAGCTATCATTTTTTGGTACACAAACGTAGCCATATTATACTATAAAGATACACTGCATAATTGCATTACAGCAACTGCAGGTCCCCAGAATTAAGCACTATAAACACTGTTTTTGTGCGAGCCTTTGACCTCTTTAGATGTAAAAGTTGTATTTCATTTTTGCAATGATTCCACCACAAAGACAATTATGAGTATATAACTGTGCTATTAATATATAATGACATTTAAAAAAATGAGAAGCTACAAAATAGATTAAAAATCAACTTAGGCTAGGAGCACAAGTGTTCATTGTTCTAAGAGAATCTGGAATTAATTCCCCAAACAAATATTGATCCTCCATCTGTGCTCACCATATCTGTATCAGAAACCGGTCCAAAGCTTGTGACATAGATATTTGTCTTTACCTCCGTGACACGATCTGAAATAAAATTTAAATATAAAAAATAAATTAGCTTCAGACAGATCTTTCTATGAATAGGTGTTCTATCAATACAATTTTCTATCTGTACTTCAGACATCCAGGCCACAAATGGATGAAAATATGTCTATTTATGGCTCCTCATTACATTTTCCAACTTGGACACTTTTTCACCATTCAAGCTAAACATCCAATTTCAGTTGACACACAGTGTCAAAATATAACAAAACAAAACGTCTGTCAAGGAAACTTGTGCTTTAGCTAACATACATGCCAGCAGGGGGCCACATATCAGAACATTGTGTCAGTAAGTACTGGTACCCCTTCTCCCAGGGATTTGATGGTGCAGTCTGTGCCCTTATTTTGAAATTAGTCAATTTGATTGCTCAGATTTCACTTATCAGCATGAAACCACTGCAGAAATCATTTCAGTGTGAAATGGTAAAAGAAAGGGAAAAGCATTTCCCTATTTCTGTATAAAAGAGAAAAGGCATTTCATAACTTGAATAATTTTAGTTTCTCTGAAGGGGTTGATGGGCTTTACAGCACATTACTGCTTAATTGGCTGTCTGACTGGGTGCGTGAGGCTATGTCAGGCTATACTGTATGCAACATACATTTAGCATGCTACAATATATCATTTCCTGTTTCCTAATTTTGTGTTATATTGCTATACTAGCATTAAATTAGTATGGCTACCTACAGATTCCATTTTCACTGGTCAATATTATTCCAACACATTAGTTCAGAGAGATCTCAATTATACATTTTCTCTATTAAGAAATCATCTTTGTAAAACTATCCGTCTGTATTGGCTCAGCACACCACAAGTATAAACCATTAGTGAAAAAGTCACATATGATGACGGCAGCATTAATATGAAAAGATATATTTACATGAGCTTGAGTTTAAATGATGTTCACAATGATGTACATAATACCTACCGTACAGGTCTGTTAAGAATGTTCACTTTGATTGGGCGTTAGGGCTGCACAATTAGATTTTGGCTTCAACGATTAAATGAACAAGATCGACTGCGATATTGATGTTTAAAATATGTGCTGTGCTCATAAAAAACTGCTATGTATCAAATATTCATCTGCTTTCTGCATTCAAACCTTGTTGCTTTCTCACCAATCTGTACATTTCAATAATTACTGAAGACATTATTTTATGCTGGGTTTATTCAGAAAGCTTTCATGTTTTATTGTGGAGTCTGCAGGGCTCAGCAAACAGCATCTCACGTATAATCTACGGAGATCATTACTCTTGAGTAAAGTGCTCTCATGCAAGGCATGGGCTGGCCACTCCTCACTTCCCTCTAACAAGAACTCTAACATATAATGGATATGCTCTGTTATTTATAAGCTAATGTAAATCAAAAGGCGCAGGTTGCTGTGTAATATATGCAGTCCATTTGAAGACAGACACAGGATCGCATTTAAAGTATGTCAAATGTAAAGTATGCAAACTCGGTATCTATGTAAACCATGCTGATACACGTTGTGAAGAGATCAACATTTTCACTACAAAGACACTGAGTGTTCCATTAGAACAGTCTAATTGTATGGTGAATGTACAGTAGCATAAACACAAACCAGATGTTAGCTATAGGTATACAAAGTAATGTTAGTGCTGTATAGTTCGGATAATATAGAACTGAACTGCATTTTTATGAAGATACCCAAAGCCATTTTCTGTATGTGTTAAAAGATTTGCGCTGATAAATTGTTGTACTTTTCCATTTGATAATTGTTAAAGTATGATTAATTGACTAAATGTGCCATAGGAGTTTCTATGCCTGCAAACATTCCATCCAAACCAGGGGTGAAATAGCAATTAGGCAAGGCAAAACTAAATTGCCCCAGGATAAAATCTACAGTGAATCTGCATTTCATGAACTGTATGAATTCACAAGGAAATGCAGATATTTATACAAATCATGCTTTCCTATACCTATAAAATAGTCATTGTAAAAAATATTAGCTTACTATTAAAAAGACCCAGAGTGCAATTAATGCCTAAGGGTGTTTGGCCAGGAAAGTTATTGTATTTGTCGAGAACAGCCCCCAACATGGCCTTTTATCATAAGAATTCTGTGGAGATGGGCTTGCTGAAGCATGTGTAATGTGCGAGTGGCAACCTGTCTTTAAGGAGAGAGCATGTGTCTAAATGTCAACTTGGCTCTTGCCAGTTTGGACTGAGAAATACAGTAAGTGCAGAGAATATTGTGAAACAAGCCAGACCTACTGTATCTTAATACCATATCTCCACGCAGTCCGGCTTAAAAACATTTCTAAAAAACAAAGCTACACTCCATGATCTGGAACTGCTCTTGTGGGTGAACCCAGACACCGATGACAATGATCACTTGAAAAGTAGTTACCTTAAAAAGTTACCTTTTTCAACTTGTAGCCAGCATCAGCTAAAACGAGTGGGTTTGGTTGATGAAATTAAAAAGGACACTCATCAGTTGTGTGTGCATTTGCCTTGTGGCTGATGTTGTTAAAGATGTGACAAGGCGCGCATACACACTCAAGCTCGCTCGCACACAAACACACACACACACACACACACACACACAAACCTTTCCTGTGTGAGTCTCCCACATTAAATAATGAGTGAGAGGCCTATTTATTCTGTTGTTTAACATTTTTTTATGTTTTTACCATTATGTATAAAGTAAGTACAAATATTCCATATTGTAGTATGACCTACTGTAGTGCACTGCATTGTATTACTCTTTATTTTAGGATGCCTAAAATAATCTAGCAAAGGGACTGCCAATGAAAACTAGCCTGTGGCTAATTTGGGTACATCTACATTCCATGAGAATGGTGAATTCATGTCCCTTTTAATAAAAACAGACATTACAATACATTTGTGTTTCACAATTATTGCCCAGTGCTTTTATTTTATTTGTGAATACTTTTTTGGAGCTGTTCTTTCAGCACCATGTTCTGAAATGTTTTTAAGGAAGGAACTGTCTAGGAAAGGACAGTACACTTCTCAATTGCCTTATAGTGCCCTTTGTGACCCACATTTATATTTTTTAACATATTGAAAATTCCACAAAACGCATTTCTTCTTCTGAGGAAAACTAGACAGCTAATCGGTACATACAGTGCTTTACATTTGATCTGTTTTGAGTCTGTATTTTGTGAAGAGAACTTTTATTTTGTGTAGGTCTATACAGTATCCGTTTTTACCTTTTTAACTTGCCATGGCCCTGCAAATGGCAAAAGGTGTAAAAGGTGTGTGAAAGTCTCTTTCATATACAGTAAGAATATCTTCTGTATGCCATGCCTATTGCACCATATATGCCATCTTGTCTGATAACGCATTAGGCAGAGCAGAGGACTGGTGTTAAGGAAGTCATTAGGTCTTCCAGTGATAACAATGGATATCTACTGCAGAGTACTTAAAATTATACTATGGATTAACATTGGTTGGATGGTTGCAGACATACTATGTACAGTAGTCCATAAAGGTTCCCTCCATTTATTTGTATTTCTATACTTTTTACATTTGTTTTCTAAATGACATTCTGTCTGTTGTAGTACATATTGTCTCTCATTTTGATCTAATTTAAATATTTGTATTTTAGAGCTATACAACATTTGTGCTTTTCAAAAAGGTTGAGCCAGCTAGCAGCAATATATCCAGTGTGAACAAGCCACACACACAGCAGTGGAAGAGGTTAACCCCCCATATGGCAGCTCCAGGGCTGAGATGATGGCCCTAAAAATTAGAATTTCAAATGGCACCAAATCCTGAGGGAGGAGCTGAGCTTTGGGGTGAGGGCCTAGCTAGAAATTACATGCCAAATGGCACAACATAGCTAGGAATGGGTAAGCAGACTGAATGTGTTTAGAGTATTTCAGTTATTGTCCTTAAGACAATATCAGCCCAGTTAAACATTTAAATTACAGTCCTGAATAACATTAATCATATTTGCTGCCTTGATTATTTTGTCAAAAATATGCAAATGCATCCTTACAATTTATATTTTTGCAACTACTGTGACAGTGGCACAGTGGATAGTGTGGGGTGGCAGGTGATCAAGAAGTCGCTGGTTCCAACCCTGCTAACTCCTCACCAACTACACAAGGTGTCCTTTAGCAAGACACCTAACCCAACTGCTCCTGGTGGTCAGGTGTCTCCTTGCATGTCTGATATCGCCATGTGTGTTTGAACAGGTTAATGTGAAGCAATTCTGTACAGTGCTTCAAGTGGCCGGAAGGTTAGAGAAGTGCTATATGAATGCAATTCATTCACCATTTTTACAGTACATGCTCAGATAGGGTAATCAAATCAAAATGTTTGAAAACAGAATTGTTTCACTTGTTAAAACCAGAAATATCTGCATTTTATTTGGGTATATATCCACGCAAACTGGAACCTGTAAGTCAGGTCCAAGTATAAAGCTAAAACAGTAGATCCAATTGACTTTATACTAATATTTAATACATTCAATACTTAAAATGCTTTATTTAGAATTGTATTATTTGTCAGAATCGTGTTTCCATGTTGTTTAAAATAATAATGTATTGTATACTATGAAAATCTTTTATATCATTGTAGATTCTACATTATGTTTGAAATATATTACTTTTGTGCACAAACACATTTCGTTAGTACTCCTTAGTACTAACTCGTGAGACCATCCTGATCCTGCGAGCTTCAGTTTGACTTCACTGTAAGTATCAATCTGGACACTTAAAAATCGTTACGCTTGAGTCGAAGGAACAATTGCCCAGTGTTGGGCAAGCTACATTGAAAATGTAGTGAGCTGAGCTACCAGTTACTCTACGTTAAATGAAGCTTCACTACACTGAAGCTACCCCCAAGAGAAATGTAGCAAGCTAAGCTACAGCAACACGGCAAAGTCTGGTCTTTATTCCCCTTTAATCAGGCCTACGTCTACGGCATCACCGTCATACGGAAGTGCTCCTGTCGGCTACTCATGTAGCCTAGGTCCGTTTATGGGATGGCATGACGTACTGATACTTAGCCGTTGTATAAGACTTAAGCTTGAGCTGCAGATTCAGAAATGCTTGGGGAAATGTAGCTTCTGTGGTCGGTACCGCACTACTTGATCAATTAAAGAGCTTTGCTACTGAAAAGCTATTTGATTCAGAAAACACCGCGCTACTGCCACGCTACTGAGAAATGTAGTTTAACTAGTAAAGTAGCGACGCTACTGCCCAACACTTCAATTGTCCTTACATATAAGTTATACAGTTATATACTATACTATACTCATATAAGTTTAGGTGCGTTGACAACAAATGAGACTGGAAAACAATGGCAGTTCCTAGAGGTTAATGGAGAGTATATTTTTGATTGAAAGAAGAGTACAATACAAAGATGGCACTAAAGTCTATTCTCGATCTCCTCTTCTCGACTTGCTTCTAGCTTGATTTACCAACTAGTTCCACTGGTTCACAACAATCTCCCTGGATATTCCCAGTGCCGTCCTTTCCAGGGACTACTGTAGTTCTTGAATATAGGCCTATGCATATTTATGCACACCTTACTCCACATATCTTAAGACATGTTCTCCTATGGCAACTATGTTGTGTAACATAATTCATTTCTATGGGTGTCCAGGGTATCATTAATACCTAAATTTTTCATCTACAGTATAAAGAAATACAACATAACATTTTAAATCAAGAATACCACAGTACCGTAAGTGACTTGATAGAAAACAAGCACACAGCATTAGGTATAGTGTGTATAAGCTACGGTATGTGTGTAAGAAGTAATATAATTGTAAAAACCTCTTTATTTGCATAGTATTTCTATAAAGTATTGTATTATAGGCTATACAGTACATATAATTAATACATTACATGCATAAGGGCAATTTTTCTCTAAATGAAATGCTTTGATTCTGAAGGACTACTGTCATCAAACGTCACACCACCATTTATTTTGAATGCCAATATGCATAATATTTATAATATATTTATATTATAATATTTATAAATATTGCAATGTGTAGGAAGATTATTTAGGTATGTGTAGGTAATTATTTTAAGCCTATTTTTTATACAGTACAAGTATACATGAAAAGCATCCCATACCTCCAAGGCCAGGCCGCAGACGATTATCATATCCATCCAGTAGTCTGTCCAGGATCCGAGTGAATAAGGTGATGTTGTTTTTAAAGGCATCTGTTGTGGAATCAGCATGTACATACCTAGTCAACACAATCATGGCATCATGAGTTGAGAGGCGCTTATGAAATGCCATACAAGTAACCTGCATACATGTAGAAATCCTTTTTTTATTTAAATTTCAGAAGCCTGATTTTCATGCAAACACAAAAAAGTGTGTGTACACATGCACTCCCACATTCTCCACAGTAAGCCACATGGCTGACCCACTTCATGGCAGAACATTTGTGTTTGCCATCTGATGTTGGGGCGAAAACACAACTGAATATGCAAATGTAATCAGAGCTGAGGATACAGGAATGTGGATTGATAAGCAGTGTGTTCTATGTCCTAATGTTATGTCCACAGGATTTCTTAGGGACGCTTTCAGATTAAAGACTTTATTTCATAAAAGCAAGCTTATTAGTTAGATAAATAAAATGTGTGTTCTACTGTATAGCCTATATTCACGGAGAGTGAGTAGAATTTGCTCCAAATTAAACTCTATTCAAGATTTACAGAGAAAGTTGACCAAAGCCAATAGACTATCATGCTTTTAAATCGTCATTTAAATGCCTTACCTCATTTGCCAAAGAGCTGTCAATGCCAGACAGATCTGAAGTAGAAAAGTGCGCTCCCTATACCCCATTGCTCATACACCTACACAAAGAAATAGTTAAGACTAGGTTTTACATAATTAGATCCATTCATATAAGGCAACACTTGTTGTACAATACATTTCTATTATGCACGTGACGAAGAGAACACACATTATTCTAATTAGTATTCACTGACACGTCCCACGCCTCCACTGAAATGTGTTAATTAAATTAATATTTGCTCAAATCGAAGCACAGATATTTCACAAAGAAGGCAAAAACCGTTCAAAATCGTATCTTACAATTTCACACTGAAGAAAGAAACGCAAAATCTGCGATTCCTCTCCCACGCTTTTCAGCAATTATCCGTAAACAATGCATTTTAATAAACAAAATAAAATAATAAACATGTACGGGGGGAGGAGGGTGGGCTAACCTGAAGTGCAGAAAGTCGCCCACTTCAGAGGTGTACAGCTCGGATCGTCGAAGTAATAAGCCTAAATTAAAAACAACAAATACATTTCTCCCGTGAAACACTCTCAGAACAAAGATTGCACCACTCATAAATCATAGTCCGAACCATTTGCTATAAAGGCCAATATGACCAGCTCCATAATGAAATAAGAGAAAAGTAAATTAAATTAGAATCGAATAAAATACAGGCTATTTAAAAAAAGAAAACATTTACATCTGATCGTTTCTCTATATTGCTCAGTGCATGCTGCCTTGAGAACTGCTCGATGAGAATCGTGATAAGCAGCGGTCTCGTTCATCCCAACACAAAAAGTGCAAAGCTATGTAGGGGGCGACAAGCACAGGGTCCTAAAGATAGTTAAGTCTGCGCCCCCACAACGTAGAAATATAACAATGATCTACTACTATTACTGCTACTACTACTACTATTATTATTATTATTATTATTATTATTAATAATAACAATAACAATAATAATAATAATAATAATAATAATAATAATAATAATATATTCACATTAATATTGATTTTGTGATTTTGCATGAAATTTTAATAAAACTCAAAAATAGGTTTAACGTGTCTGCTTTGTGTGTGTGTGTGTGTGTGTGTGTGTGTGTGTGTGTGTGTTTGTGAGTGTAACAAAATCTGAGAACAAAAATATGTTTGTGCTATTCCTTCAGCACCATGATCTAAAATGTTTCTTGTTTATGCCTCTCAGATAAGTGCTTCCTATTTTTTATGCAGAATGAGATTGTAATTTAATCATTGTTCCCCTGCCATGGAGTTTGTTTACAATGTGGTTAGCATTGGCATAGCTATATGCTCACCAGTAGGTTCCAAAACCTTTGTGAGGGACACTACTTACTGGTCATTAATATATCCAAATGGACACACTTATACCTTATACCTTATACACAATCAGCTAGCTAACACATGGACATGTGCGTTCAATAGAGCACATTTAGGGGAATCATCAACACACAAATATGGGGATACTATTGCTGTGGCAGAACAGCTCAAGGAGTACATACAATAAAACATGTTAGGAACCTACTACAACTCTTTTTGCAACCTGGATGACAACGATTTAATAGACAATGTATCATGTAAATATTAAATCATAATGTTTACCATCCTGGTAACATCTAGTAAAATTATGGCACATAATAAAAAAATGGTTTACCCAGGCAAGCAGGCTAATGATTATGAATAATATGTGATTTTGTGTTTTGTCGAAAAAACACAGCAGACATGCACATTGCCTCTTTGAATGCAGATGTGCTCGCTCGATTAGTCTTCGTTGTTTTGTGTGACACTGGGTACCCACCTTAGCGTAGGTCTGACATGTTGTGGCCAGAAGATATGCACTACTCACACAACATAACATATATGTAGCCTATACAAATGTACTTCACATGAAGTGTAAATACTGAAATAAAAGGCTGATTATGTTATAGCACCCCCAAGAAAACAGACGTCTGTCTTAGCTCACGAATGACGTTGGAAACACATTTGCAAAGGGTAAAAGGGTAGCCATGAGAATCTATAATACTGTAGGTAGAGAGTGGTGGCTACCACTAAGTTTCAAAGCATAATAAAGAAAACATTGGTTATAAACCACAAAGGTTGAATAACCTTTGTGGTTTATAACCAATGTTTTCACTGCACACTAATCTGTCTGTCCTCTACTGTAAAGCATTTGGAGAACAATTATTTATCCTGGATTGCTAGTGAGTCATTGCTGAGTAACCTCTCCTGTTGTGGCACATGGAACAGGCAGGCTGTAGTCTGCTGGGCCACAACAACTTGCCATTCTCTTCTCATATGCTAACATTGTTCTCTACCCTTTCCCCTGCTACGACTGCCCAATGTCTCTTGAATAAACACACAAATAAAGAGCTAACCATAGTTGTTGTTGTTTTGGTGTATTTATGACACAAATTCTCAGCTATTAGATGTGGTATACTGTTTAATGTAAGGCACAAACAGTATGAATACACAGCCATTGTGTACCAGACCTTAATTTTATCTTGAAATAAACCACTGCTCACAAGAGAATCAGTGGGAAAATATTTAGAAATGTATTCCAAGATGCGTCCTGGAAAAACAGGGTTTAATATTTAGTGTGCCTCTTGTACTATTATCTCTCTTAAAGTTCCAAATGAACAGATAGAAACACATGATATTCCTCTCTATGACAGCTGACAGACTGTGACAAAATGCCAAAATCAGGCCTAGGGTGTGTTATTGTAAGGTGTGTGTCAGCAAGAGTTTTCACCACCAGGCAATGCTGAAAATGCGAAACCTTTTTGAGGCCTGTTACCGCGGCAACAAGCCATGTGTGGCAGAAAAAAGATGTTGAGAGAGAGAAAAATAGGAATAGCGCTCCAAAGAGCTCTGACACTCTTAAAGTGATAGGTCACTGCCTTCCTTCACCTTCACAATCCATTAAGGCAAGTAACCATACATGTTGGAGGTTTATTTGTGCATTTACCAAAAGGTACTATATTTTACTATGGGAAAAAACAACAACAACCTAGATACAGCAAGAAATTGCTTAGACATCCATCAGCTATCAGTGAGGGAACTTTCTGACTTTTCACAGCCTCTTTCCCCTGACTCAGAATGTTACTCTATATAGCCATATAACTTGGAGATGCTCCATTTTATAAACACGTGTTTACATGAGCATCCTTTTAATATTAATTGTTTATTATACCATTGTATAAGCTTTTTCACACAATTATAAACTAGTTTTTAAACATTATTTCGTTTAAAAATGATGACCTGACATTACTTTGGCCACACCAAGGAGAGAAACTCAAAACAAAACAAACAACAATAATGTATCTGTTTTTATTAAATGAGTAAGGCATGTTTCTTCTCATATAAATCATAAATGTGTACTTAACAGAAAAGCTAGACAGGAAGACATTAACAATGTTCTGCTAATTTCTCTCTGGTTACCATGACAACTAAAGCAACTGCAGGTCTGCGGGCTTCCTTGTTTACAGGTGAAACTGAATCAAATTCCATTCACATTAGTTTCTATAATACATAAAATAGTAATGTTACTATAGATATAATTTGTAAATGCTAAATGTTGTTGGTTTTATAATACATTAATATTTGTCAAAATACTGTAGGCCTACCTCTACAATATTCTATAGTAGCTCTATTCATCTAATGTCCCAGCATCTCTTACCAAAACAAATGCTTTGTGGGCAACACACACACACATACACGCACACGCACACGCACACGCACGCACACACACACACACACACACACACACACACACACACACACACGCACGCACTAACATGTACATTGGCCTGAGGAGCTCAGATTACAGTGTTTCAGAAGAAGGTGATGTCATTATCTGCTCAGCAGCAACTTGCAACTCTACTTTACTATATCAACATATAAAATAGTTTGCTGTTTTATTCATATTTAAAATATAGTTAAAACATATTGATTTAAGATATAGGACTTTTAATGATATAGTTAAACCATATTTATTGTGAATTGTTGAATTGCAATATGTCATGACTTATGAATATATTGCAAATCAAGTGCAACATGAAGGCATTTAAACATCAATAACAAGGAATGCTTGCGTTACTACTGTTACGGGGAAGCTTTTGTTGTAGTACTGGCCACAATACACTAGGTGACGCTGTATCAAAACAAATGCCTTGTTGATTTGCATTACATCCTTTGTCCAACTTCATCTCTTGACTGAAAAACAAAAATTACAAACACAAATACAGTAGGCCAAGGCCTGCATATTGTGGGTTTTGTATAACTTGTGAAGCAGTGCTGTAAAATAATAAATAAAAATAATAAATTAACTCTAACTTAGGCTACTCTTTTACCATATCTCAGTGAACAAATCTTTGTACAATTACTTGTTCTTTCTATTTAGCAAATAATGCATTTACATCACACGTCCTGAAACACCTGGATGTGTAGAAAGCACTTTGAATCTTAAAATTACTTGATTTTAGATTCAACATGCCAACTTTATCTATAGGTTATGCAAGCAAGCAGCTCACATTTTATCTCAATCAGTTCTCTAACACGTGACCAATGCAAGGATTTGAGAATGTTTTGTTATATTTGTTTTGTCTTTGTTAAAACAGAATGCTGAATAAACTGTGTAGGCCATACGGTGCTATTCAGGGAGATCTTGCAATAGATTAACCATACCAATGATATACGCAGCATGAACGAAGACAAAGTCTTGTGTTGTGTGCTTGCTGTGTTTAAGGGGATTGTAGTGTTGGCTGATTTTGTTGACTTGATGTGGCTGTTGAAATTTAGATCCATATTAATAATACAAATTATAATAATACAATTTAGAATCCAGGCTTGGTTTGTGGTTTTCAAAGCAGCTAAATCTATTCATATTTAAGTGATCAATATAAATAATACCTGGAAACGTTATGTTCTATTTCATAAAAATAATGTATTTTTAAAAGCAACTAATGAATGAGCTATACATTATAACCATATCATTATTTAATATATAAATTAACCTCCACCTTTTATTAATTGAAGCCATGTTTACTACTTTTTCAAGTTCTTTTTCAAGAACTTCAAATTCTATTAAAGCATGATTGTAAGCAAACATGTCATTAGGGAATGTTATGTCACATAGGCATACGCCAGTGGCCAGTGGCGGAGCCTGTGGAACTATTGGTAGAAGAATTATGTGAAATGAAAGCGTAATGTTATTTCTTGGCAAACCTCAAGTTAGAATCTATGACTAATACTATTTCCCAATTCCCATTTAGGCTATGTTTCAGATCTGTGTAAATAAATAAATGTACGTGATATTTTATCGTTCACAACATGGCCTGCTTTAACCACTAGAGGGAGCATTAACATGATGCAGCTGTCAACCCGTATTTTAACAAAGCCATCTGTTCTTCTCATTAAGCTAGATACACACATAATTACAACTACAAACTACAGTACAAACTACAGTCCTGACTGCTTAGACTTTCAACATGACAAACTAAACGGTAGGCTATTTGGTGATACGTAGGTTATGGTGTGACACCGCACAGCAGCCACAGAATGTGTGTGTGTGTGTGTGTGTGTGTGTGTGTGTGGAGGGGGGGTGAGGGTGTGCGTGTGTGCGTGTTGTTGACAAGGTATTTCAGTAAACTCTTTGTTATGTATGTTTGTATATGTGTTTATTTGTGTGAGTAAATGTGTGACAGGAGCGAGAGAGTGAGAGCAATGGGACAAAGCTGGAGGAGACATTGACAAAAGTCAATTTCACGCACGGCTAAAGAGCGCTGATAGTGGCAGCACCTTGATCTGTCGATTGGCCTGGTGTGTGTTATAGCACCAGACAGGCCTGGCTCCATGTACCTGGCAAATCAACAGGGAGGATGCAGGTGAATCAGATGATACAACGTTTACAGCAGGAAACCAGACATGCAATCTTTAAAAAAAAAAAAATCTGCCGTTCTCCTGAGACGGCTCCTTCATATACTGTGAATCCATGTTAATTGTACGATCTGACTTCAAAACCAATTAGGTGTCAATAAATCATACAGTAAAACAGTGGAGTGGCATAAGATATTGTGATGTATTTAATCATTATTAAAATAGATGTTCACCTAAGTCTAATTGAACCCATGGATATGAATGAAAATATGCAGTCACTATGTGCATAGAGCCTAATTGAGGCAGAGAAAAAAGATCATTTTGAAATATGTTCAAATGTAATACAATATAAATGTTTTTGTTCTCCACCATGAATCAGTTGTCTTTTTTACCTACCCCTGACACCTGTAACTCTCTGGAATTTGCACAAGTCAGGAAAGGTTTTGTCACAATCTTTTATTATAATTGTCAAGTAAAAAGCAAACAACCCAAAATATTAATCTATTGCTATTTTATCATCCTTCATTTACATAATACTTTACCTCGGTTTAGATCTGTTGTTTAACTCTTTGGCTCTCCAATATAAACCAGCAAAGCATACCTTCTAATACGCTAATACTTATTTTGTCTTTACTACTACAGTAAATATTAATATGAAATTGTTTCTCCACATATGTTGAGTTAATAGGCTTGTAACTTGAATAAAACAATTATTTGTCAAGCTATTGTATATACATTATAGTGAGAGCTTTCAGATCTACTGTGCATACATTTGTAGCAAGGTTAATATCAACTGAGATAAAGATATGGTACTGGTAGAAAAAATAGACTTTTTTATGGCCAATAAGTCATTTAATTTTACCATTTTATTTGAGTTGCAACCACTGCCTTTAAATTGAATGTCTCTCCAGCATCAGTGGTACAACTCCATGTCTTACCGTATTCTAAAAATTGTCCTGACATTGTCTGGCACCAAAGCAAACAGCTTATCATATGAATATATCCTTGTTAAACGTGTTCCATTCTAAGAAACTGAGATCACAAAACTTGTATTTGGCAAAAATTGCTCCAGTGAAGTAGCCACGGCCAAACAAAATCTTCAGGGCAGCTCTGGCGTACAAAAATCAAAAATACAAAAAAAAGGTATTCATGTTAAATTAGTTATTGAAGGTGAAGAAGACTTTATAGTCGACAGTGAAAAAAATCAAGAGGACAGTGAATATTCCAGAGTGCAGGTGCTGTTCATTTATGTTGAGTCAGATATTTCTAATTTGGTTGATTCATTCCCATGCTTGCTGTCCCCGGACCTTTAGAAAACATCTATTCTGAGATCTGTTCTGCAAGATAGTGCTGACCCAACATGGTTTGTTTCCTGTTTGGCAAAAACAACAGTTACCTACTACTGTTGGCAAAGCTCTGAACAAAATGTAATCATCCTAATTTGCTCCTCAAGTTTAATAGGAAACCATCCTTTATTCTTGTTTCCACACTGACATCTAGCCTCCTTTGGCAACCATTGTGTCCTTTGACAAGTAAACCACCCAGTAGACCATGTTAAATGCCCCAAAAGACACTGGAAAGAGGATTCGTGCATACTTGTCTATTTTACTGGTTCCTCCCATGCCGACAGTAGTGGGCTGGGAGCAGGGCGACTGCTTCACCTCAGGCTTGCTGCCCCTCACGTGGATGCGCTCCAGCTTGGGCCCCAGGAGGCTCTGGAGAGACTGGGAGCCCACATTCTGGTTGGACGGCGTCCCCTCTGTCACGTCCGGGGTGGAGGAGCGGGGCGTGGGTGTGGGCGGGGCCATGGGCGTGCTCCTGAGCAGGTGGGTGGAGGAGGAGGCGGCGCTGAGCAGGCTGCAGGACTTGGGGCTGCAGTGTGATAGGGTGGAGGAGCTGCCATTCAGCCCTGTGACAGAGGAGTACTGGATGGAGAAGCGAGGGTGCCTCTTTGCGCCTCCCGCCTGTGGTCGCCCGCTACTGCACAGCTCCTGCTGGGACATGTAGTTCACACGCTTTCGCAGGTTGCCATTGGTGTCTGGATTTTGCTGTGAGGGGGATATTAATAAGAACATACATCTCAAATAAAAACCTAGGCTGCTTTTTGACTTTACAGGAGCTGAACTGTGTGTTGTTGGGCTGAAAACAACTATATATTGGATTTTTTACCACAAATCTTATTCTTTGTTTTCTAAACCAGCAGCTGTTGGACTGTATCCTGATATGTGCAGGAGTGCCTACACAATGCAGAATAAAATAAAATGTAATTCCGTTAGAACCTACAGAATAATTTGAATCTCCAACTTAAGTGCATCTCGACTATATCGTCTGATTAAAGGTTTAGTCTGTGATTGGAAATTAATTGGAAACTTATAAACCTTTTGTCAAATTCACCAAATGTCTCCTCGCATTCTGCTAGTTTAACGTTACTATTATCCGGTACTTCTACACAGCCCTGCTTCTGAAACAAAAAGTTGCGAACACCTCTGACATCAACAAAGTCCTAGAGTTCGCAATGTGTTTCAAATGTGTGGAGATGAACTTCTGATGGACCACCTATATGGCTTTGAAGGGAGAGTTATTTTTGTTTTGATTTGAGATCAACGTTAGCCAGCGTTTTTGAGCTTGAGCTCCCTAAGCTGCTGGGAACTAGGTACAATATTTTTTAGGATATTTCCAGGACTTTCTCTTCCTTCCACCGAATTTTCTATTTGAGATGCGAGAATGGAGTTAGAATATTAATAAAAAATGAAACAGTCATCAGACTAAATTAATTTTTTTCATTTAATTCTGCCTCATATTTTTGAAGATAATCTTTTCTTTTTTTATTTTTGCACCTGTTCTTAAAATACTGGAATGTAAAAATAAGAATGTAGATTTTTTCCCCACATATTTGTATGTACATTTGTTTATTCTGCATAATTTGCTTCTTTAAACATTAACACAAAGAAATGTTATATGTTCATGTACAGTATGTCAAATGTGTTTTTGTCTAACTATATAGAGACTTTAAAAAATACAGTTATATGGAAGATCAAGAACTCTGAAAGTGAATGGAGTGACACTGAAGTGATAATCAGTAAACTGCATCACTTTTATTAGGATTGCAAAACACCTCTACCTGGAACCATGCCCTGCTTCATGCAATACCAGTGTCAATACCAAGGATTTCAATCATCTCACGCAAGCTTGAGACAGAAATGAGAGAGCACTGCATCTGGTACTAATGCAGTACAGCGTCAAAGGAGCCTATCCTTTGAGAGCTGATGTTTCTGAGAAGGGAGAGTGCCACGCTGCTTCCACAGCATTCAGAAGAATAATCCCTCCATTTCAACTGAAACAACTGAATGATGTTGTACTGTGTGTGTGATCACCCAGTAAGCCCACCTAATGCCACTGACTGCCTGTCCCAAACTCTCAGATGGCTTCACATGACCTCGCTGCAGGAAAAGACATTAACCAGAGGTCTTTCTGAAACCTATACAGATGTTACCTGTTGCCATGGCAATCTGATAATCCACTGCTGTGCCATTGTCAGTGAACCGCATTAAGGCTCTCTATAGTGGGATTTAGAGGGCAACTCCAAGTAATCACAGTTATAGGGACATTGCTTTGCTTTATCAAGAAGTAACTGTGCTGCATAATGGCAGTTTTCATGAGGTGTATGTCATTTTAGTAGTATTGTTAAGTGTGGAATTGTTACTGTACATGTATTTCAAGCCCATTTATATCACAATATTTAAAAATAAAAGTCAAAGGTCAATGGGCCATCTAGTTTCTAAGTGAAGGCGCACATCTTTTAGGGGTGCCCAATCATTTTGTGCTTATTTTGTGACATGGTGGTGCTGTTGGAGCAGAATGAATACATGATCAGTAGGAGTGGAGGGGGCTGTCCTCAATTACGACCAATCAGCTCCTCTCATTCCCTTTAAAGCAGCAGGCAAACTGCCAATTTAGCAGTGAACGGCAAAGTGAGCTCCCTGCCTGCGCCTGTGCCATGAAGAGCTATGAAATGCCTACGTGTTCTGCCGCATCTCATCCACCTGAGAACACAGCGCTAGGTGTAACATACTATCTATTACAGTACAACAACAAATGTAGACGTTTCTAAAGGGTCACTGTGTTTGAAATGCCCTTGCTGTTGAAACCACTTACAATAATGAGTGACTAGCATTCTCTCTACTCCTCCCCCCGCTGCACTCATAGGCTAACACTATTCTCTACCCTTTCCCTAGTCTGGAAGGTAGCTTGGGGCCTTGTTTCCATTCCAAACAGACAAAATAAACAACGTGTGACTTGATCAAAGGGCATCAGATTACCAGACATGGTAACATGTCAGTGAAAACCAATATAGAAGGTCACCTGCATCACCCCCTCTATGTCCTTCACTTTTACAGGTGTCGTTTGAGGCCCGGGGGGACATTTTGCTGGCTTCCGTTTGACCCGCTCCATCTGCACGTTGGTGAAGTAGTTAACAGCAGCAAACTCGATGAGAGCCGAGAAGACGAACGCGAAGCAGACGGCGATGAACCAATCCATAGCGGTGGCGTAGGACACCTTAGGCAGGGAGTGGCGGGCGCTGATGCTGAGTGTTGTCATAGTCAGGACAGTGGTGATGCCTTAGACAAGAGGGAGACAGGCGATACATTAACAGTGCTGTCCCACAGCAAGCATACAGCACAGTGTGTATTGAAATGAAGATGAACTGAGCAGCACATTAACCCTTACACTCCTCCATTCTTGAGTCTGTTGTGTGTGTGTGTTTTGTCCAGAAAAGCAGCCATACATACATACACTTTATGTTGGTTTCACATCTCATTCACCTTTAGTATGCATATTGATGCGTGAATGTATTCATTAAAAAGAAGTAAATGTGAAACCATTTCCAATCTGCCTAATGAGGAGGCATCTAACATAACAGAAGGTCAAGGTATCTGCTTGTCAGACTTATATATCAATAGCAATAATGTGATTTACAGCGCTTGAACAATAATTGAGTCTTTGTCCATAACCCTCATCATAACCCTCTGCTTCGACCGTTTCTCGCAATTACCTGCCAATCAAAGGAGGCTACATGAGGTTGGCAGCTTCAGGCCCTCTATTATAGCCCTTGCATCATGATCATCTTGTACATGCAGTGATCCCATCCACAGATGGATAACATGTGATAGTGTCATTTATCTCATTTAGAACTGCCCTAATGATAATTACTCTGTTTACAGATGGTTGCAGATAAAGCCTTCCCTGCAGTGCTTTTTCTCATCCATAGTGACTATCCCATATGTCACAATAAATGTTGCTGTGCACATGGTGCGATCAGAGGGTGAATACTTAGCTAGAACTGATATACCATAGAGGCAAAACCTGACTGGTAAAACACAATGTGACTCTATTGCATGTACTAAACAAACTTATAGGCACTCCATAAATCACAGTCGGTATATTTCAGTTGTGATTCATGTGTTGTGATTCGGTGTTCAGAGGTAGCATAATTTTGTTCTGAAGATGAATAACAATTCATACTAGTCCTGAAGTAATCTATTTTTATTAGAATAGAATCATACTTTATTAATCCCCCTTAGGAGAAATTCATTCTCTGCATTTAACCCATCCCCGAAGGGAGCAGTGGGCAGCCACTGTGCAGCACCCGGGGACCGACTTCAGATTGATGCCAGTGTCTGGTCAACAGCACTGACTGGAGGATGAACCTGACATGTTTTTGATAGTAGGAGAAACCGGAGCACCCGGAGGAAACCCACACAGACACGGGGAGAACATGCAAACTCCACACAGAAAGGCCTGGTTCTAATAAAAGCATCTAATAAAACAAATATGCAACAGTACACTTGACTTGTCACATACTGAAGGAGGCTTATCAATTTGTGTCTAAAATTACCCTTGTGGTTTGTGGTTGAAACCAGCATTAGAAATATGTATGTATTTTAAAATACATTAAAAACTTGCTACCCAAATGTTGTGTGGGGCACTGTAACACAACCAAGAACTTTTAATCTACAGCAATTTCCTAAAATATACTGGCTAAGAAAACAAATGCATCTGACAACATACAGCAGTTATTATAATAATCATAGCACCATATCACTCACACTGTCAGAATTGGAGTTATAAAGGTATTTTATACGATAAACATTAATAGGCAATAGCAGCAAACAACACGTTTCTATGTAAAGATAAATATCACTAGGATGCCATATCGTCATAGTAGGAAATGGGAATTAAATGTTCTCTCCAGAATGAAGGAAGGAGATTTATACGTACCGAAGACAGTTCGCGCAGGGACCGACTCTTTATTTATCCAAAAAGACACTTGGGAAAGGATTACCGTCATTATGCAGGGAATATATGTCTGAATCATGAAGTAGCCCATTTTGCGTTTCAAATGGAAATATACTGTCATCACCACATATTCACCTGCAGGAATAAAATAAAAGAACAACAACAGTGTTCTTTTTTCTGAAGCAATTATACATTTGATTATAATGTTATTCTCCACAGTTTGGACAATCCCATTTACTGTATATCCACAGTGTGTTGTTGTTGGACCCAAATGACACGCCATGACATATCATGCCCTGACTATTCCCAGCAGCGAATGCTGCTCAATCAGTACAATGTGTAATATTTAGTGCAATTGAATGGACACTGTTTCCAAAATGTAATCTGCACAGGCCTTATGATTGTGAGTGTATTTTAGTGTTATTGTGAGATAATGTTTAATGATAGTATGTTTTAGAGAGAGAAAGAGATTACTACAAAGTGCTTTGGGCTGTATTGCCAGAAAAGCACTATATCAAATATAGCTATTTTTATTTATTAAATAGAGAATATTTATTTTTTAACAAAAAGTGAAAACACTTACTTTTTTAATTTTTTACTCAATTAATGTCTCACTTTAAGACAGTTTAAATTATTGCAATTATATTATAAATGAATAATACAAATGCTGAATTACTAATCAAATGTACGATGACAGGAAGTATAAAAACATAATTTTGATTATTCCTACATGTTTTGTGGCTCTATTTCCAGAACTGTTTTTATTGCATTAATTTTCCGATGAACGGTGATATTTAGGGATGAAACATTGCATGAGTTAGTGGACCTACCTGTAATGGATTTGATTGTTTCACTAGAGACAGTCTGACCAATCAGATCATACTGGACAAGACTGGAAGATTCTGGGGGGACCTCCACAGAATGCTCTGGTCCTTTGGTCCAAGTATAGATAATCTCTGTTTTTGGATAAGCATCTGTAAGCAGGAAAAAAGTCTGAGATTGTTAAAATATTACATTCTGTACAAACAGTATGTTATGTGGTTACATAGCAGTATTCTCAAGGGTCATTTCTGTGATTTTATAGAACACATCCTTGTTTAAAAAATAAAATTGGAGTTTTAAAGGTACTTCATATGATATTTTAAGCATTAATAGCTGCAAACAACTATTTTCTATATGTAAAGATACTCTAAATATTGTTTTTGGAGTGTAGTGCACCCCAGCCCTGAGCTTGACTCCACCCACAAAAATGAATCAAGGAGCTGAATGAGTGGAGTGGAGGGGAGGGGCGTATGATCATACTAAGTGTACTGTTAAAAACCAACCAGGTACAAACAACGTTTTTACAATGCAATTAATTGCTTTTTTCCTATGCTGCATTTGGGATTGTTGACACGCCCAAATAAATAAATTTAGTTCCAATTTGTAATAAAATGCATTGATTGGAAAATGTACTCACACATAAAGATAAAGGTCTCATATATA
>JAODOY010007767.1:0-30508 GCA_025399855.1 Forbesichthys papilliferus | reverse complement strand
GGCGTGTGGGGGCATATTTCTGGTTAATCATTATATATATATATATATATTTATTTATATTGTCTTCTCAAGCAACAACAAGGCCACATCAGATCCATCGAGGAAATTCCTGTTGAGCTGCAAAGAGAAATTGAAGCTGGCAGAAGAGAACCGTAGCGCAAGTAAGCTTAACCTATCTAGTGTCAGTGTCGATCAATATATGCTCTAACTCCAGTGAACGTCCATGGCACTCTGGATCTACAGGTCATTTACCACTGGGTATAGACAGTATTATGGTCTTTTTTTAGGTTTTATTTTGATTTAACTAATGTAAACATCATGTCATACACTGGATTACTTAAATTGCACCGGCCTTTAATTTGCCATGGCTCAAATACAGTTATTTGTCCAGTGAAACATTTTTACTGCATTAGTATATTATTTGTTGTTACCTTATGATCTTTGTTTGTATTAGGCACCAGTTTAAAATGTGTCCTTGTTGTGTTTTTACCATCAGCACCACTTCAACCAACTGCATTCTACGGGAGCAGATCTGTGACTAAAGACTACAGCCAGAACCACTCATTGCTGGACAGGTCAGACTTGTTGGGCCTTAAGCCGAACTAAAATGTACATGCATTGCAGTGCATTGATCCAGTTATGGCCGCCGCCGCCAGTATTGCCATGGTAATACTACTTCTCAAATCAGCATAGTCTGGCAATACTTCTTTGTCGTAGACATTATGTTCATTTTATTTAGAAGAATTGAGTAACCTGTAATAACATCCTGTTTTCTGAAGTTAAGAATCTGCTTCTGCTGCGATTTATTAAAAAACTCGACTTCTTATCAAGTATGACACTTTGCACCACTGTTGTCAAGTGCATGACAACAGTGCTTGGTTACAGTTATTTCCCAAAGTGTTCAATCAATCAAGTTTTTTCATGTCAATATGGTGTTTTCACCAACATCAATGAGATATAACAATATTTGCAATGATCATTTAGAAATATCAGAATTAGACATAAATAACAACAATATGCTTCTGTAGGCTAGGCTACTACTTTTGAGAGCTGCTGAGTAGTAGTACATTCACAAAATTTAGTCAGCGGAGTAAATCGTGGTGGAGTAAATAGTGGGAAAAGTTCGGTGGTCCCAAAGCACGTACCCATCGTCATATAATAAGATGATTATATCTTTTTACATGGCTCTGCACGTACCCTCTGGTAGTACAATAAGCCACATGGCAGCAACCGCACGTGAAGGAACGGAACAGCTATAAAACACTGTTCTTACAGGGTAAGTCATTATATTGATTCACTAATTAAAGTGCTATCGCTTATTTATACTCCATTTCATTATCTAATATATTTAGCTTGCCAAACTGGGTTCCAAATTACTTTAAAGCACAGGTTGCTATCCTTCTCTTTATAAACTTGCTCTGCCTTTGACTTTTAATTGCGATTTAAATCATGTAGATCCCTCACAATATTTAAAACAGTAAAATAACATTGAAAAAATGGTGCCAATAAAAAGGCACATATTGTTGCAGAAAATTTCACTAGAATTCACGAAATTAAGTGTTTGATGCTCAAAATTTCCTGGGAAGGCCCCCCACTCGTCGACCCCTCCCCCGCTCGATGCAATGTTCAAATTAAAGCTATATGCGTTCTGTGGGGCCCATGCCTTCTGTGGAAAACAGCTGATGTAGCCTACCTGTAGGCCTAGGCCAGGTGTGGCCAACCCTGGTCCTGTAGAGCCTCAACCCTGCATGTTTTAGATGTCTCCCTGCTCGAACACACCTGATTCTAATGAATGGGTCGTTATCAGGCTTCTAACAAACCATTCAGTTGAATCAGGTGTGTTGGAGCAGGGAGACATCTAAAACATGCAGGGCTGAGGCGCTTCAGGACCAGGGTTGGGGAACCCTGGCCTAGGCTATTATTCATGATTGCAATGATAAATTATTTCACATTAATACACACAATATCCACATAGGCCTATGACGAGAACATTAGAGCAATACTACTTTTAAACGGGTGGTGGAACCCCTGGATCCAGTAATATGTTACACAACATGAAATACCTGGTGTACAGTTTTTCTCCTTTGCATAGCAGTGTGTATCTGTCAATTTAACATTTCCTCAAATGTACTTACTTTCTCCACATCTTAACCTTTGCTGCTGTGTTTCTCCTGACTACAGGCCATCCAGTACATCCCAGGCCTCAGCCGCCAAGAGAAGCCTTGTGCTGCCCAACCACTCCACCCCATTTAAGAAGCTGCGCCCGTCTTTGGACTACAGTGGCTGGAATAAACAGAGGCCATCCACCCTAACCCAGCCCCAGCCTCCGCTGCAAGGGTAAGAACATGCCCGTGGGTGTCTGATGAAACAGAGCATGTGTAAACTCTTTTCAAATTAGTTCATGTGGGCTGCCATGTTAGCACACCATTCGGACAACCGCTGTGCACCACAAATGAACAGGCAGAATGTTTGTGAAGTATATTGTGGGCTTTACCCAGCCTGGTTCATAGGAGATTGGTTGGTAAAACTAACTGCTTGATGGGGAGATGGGCTCTATTAACAAGCCACAGCTGGTAAGGCAATGCAAACAGTGCTACGGTGTCAATATCACATTCAGAGAGAGATGGAGACAGGCATAAGCAAACATACATAATGACACAGTCTGTACTGTAGCATCTGAAAAGAGACGTTGAAGCAACATTCTTTCCATTTAAAGATTGTGTAAAGCAGACATACATTTGTGTTTTGAGTTTGTCACACCACAGAAAAGGGTGAGCCTATTTGTATGAATGGGTTTGCTGGACGTGCAGCGTTGTAGCATTCGTCTGTGCCTTTTGTCCAATTCCTCCGCTTCACGCACTGTAGGTTCTCCAACCTTGGCAACACCTGCTACATGAACGCCATCCTGCAGTCTCTGTTCAGCCTTCCATCCTTTTCCAATGACATGCTGAAGCAAGGCATTCCCTGGAAGAAGGTGCCCATCAATGCTCTGCTCAGGTATTTGCCCAACATTCTTGTTCTAAATAAAGAAACCAAGCATTGCATTCTTCGTTTACCCCTGCTACATGTCCATCATCCCCACAGGCGCTTTGCTCACCTGATGGTGAAGAAGGACGTGGGCTGTCCAGAGACCAAGAAGGACCTTCTGAGGAAGGTGAAAAGTGCCATCTCCTCCACGGCTGAGCGCTTCTCCGGGTACATGCAGAATGTAAGACCCGGGCTCCACTGTCTCTTGGGTGGTGGTGGTGCTACTCAAGTCTATCACTCAAGCTAATTAGAATGAGGAAACACAAACGTGTGACCACCTGTATCACTACTGGTAACTGTGCAATGCCATTAAATAGAAAATTGCCAGAAGGATTTATAGCGTCTGCTCCTGCCGCAGGATGCCCATGAGTTCCTCAGCCAGTGCCTGGACCAGCTGAAGGAGGACGTGGAGAAAATGAACAAGAGCTGGAGGAGCGAAGCGGCAGCTGCTGCTTCCTCTTCCTCCTCCTCCTCCTCTTCATCCGCTCCCAGTGCGGTGTGGGAAGACTGCCAGCAGGGGGCAAGCGTGGCACCCGCTTCCAAGACGGAGCCTGGCGAGGAGCCCGACACCTCCCGCGTCTACACTTGCCCCGTGGCGGTCAACATGGAGTTTGAAGTCCAGCACACCATCACCTGCAAAGGGTGAGGCCGGGGCAGCCGTTGACTGCTGCTGCTGACCTTGTATCCCGCACAAACGTCCCAGTTTCCTTTCTCATAACACTTGAATCTAGGTGTAATTGTAAACGGTGTCCCTCTTATCTGTGTGTCTGTCACAGCTGTGGTGAAGTGGTGACCAAGCGAGAGCAGTTCAATGATTTGTCCATTGACCTGCCACGCAGGAAGAAAACCCTCCTCCTGCGATCCATTCAGGACTCCCTGGACCTCTTTTTCAGGGTGAGGACTGGTTGGGCGTTTTGTTTTATTCGTGGCTTGCCTCCGTGGTTCCGGTCTGCGCCGTAGACCAGCGAGCCCGCGCTGGTGAATGAGAGCGTGAGGTTGTACGTGACTGCTACCGAAATGCACCTTTTGTCTTCGCGCAGATGGAGGAGATCGAGTACTCGTGTGAGAAGTGCAGCGGGAAAGCGGCAACAGTGACGCACAAATTCAGCAAGCTGCCCAGGTATGCGGTCTACACGCAGATTAAACTCTGACCGGAGAGAACAGAGACATCAGGCAACAGTTGTAGCCTGTTGTATTTGATTTAACATCACAGATGTATATTCCTATCAGTCTGTTTTGTTCAACGTATTGATGGACATAATGGTGAAGAGAGTTAGGTAGACGGTAACCTGTAGATGTAATGGAATGATCTCTTCTCGAATTGCTATGTTTTGATCTCGTATACATTGTGTCAAAGCTGCCACGGCTTTCCCCTCTCCCCCTCTCACCCAGAGTCCTCATCCTGCACCTGAAGCGTTACAGTTTCAATGCCCAGCTGTCTCTGAACAGCAAGCTGGGGCAGCAGGTGGTCATTCCTCGCTACCTGACCCTGGCGTCTCACTGCACAGAAGCTACACGGCCTCCTCTTAGCCTGGGGTGGACGGCACAGGCCAACACGTAAGGCTAGGCTCGTCCCTACCTGCCAAATCTCCACACAGAGCAGATGTGTCTGTGTGTGTGTGTGTGAACTGCGCAAGCAGGCTTCTTTAAGTTACTCGTGTTCCCCCCCTTCTCTTGCATGCATTAGAATGCCACTGTATGCTGATTGGCCTGGTAATGACAGGACTTAGTTCAACTAGACTTGTTGCTTCTCACAAAAGCCCCCCAATCACGGTCTAGTGTATTTTGGCTTTAACACTTTCACACACCTTCACCACAGACTTTAAATTATTATTAATTCTTTTGTTTTTGGGGGCGTCATACTTTTTACATACTAAAATTGAACTTCCCACACACATTGTGTGCCATATCTTTTTTGTCATTTGTTGTGAATAGTGTGTAGTAATGTGGCTTGTTTATGTAAAGACTTTCAATAGAGTCTTAGCTTTGTCTCAGAGATCACGTAGCCAGCCACGGTAAACACGGCTCCTAAAATGTCTGCTTTGGTCACAAAGGTCCAGAACCCTGAAGACCTCCCAGTCTGTCAACTCCTCCACGGCTCCTCCTATCAGGTGTGTCTGCGTAATAGGGATCACAGTGGTACTCCTTTCAGGATTCTCATTATAATACATAGACGTGACTATCAGGATCCAGACTGTGGAGTTTCTGCACGCAGGAGGGTGGCCGGCGGCAAGGCAGCCGCCTCCAGCTGCAGCTCCAACCTGCTAGACTCGGACAGCGAGGAGGAGCTCAGCCGGAGGGTGAACGTGAGCCGCAAGCGCATCGTCAGTGACTGCCTTCCCGATGAGGAGGAGCGGCCGGAAGAGGTGGGCGGAGCCTCTGTGATATTTATAATCACCTTTTTAACCAATAGGTGATGTTGATAGGTGGGTTGAGATGTACCACGGGTCGCTTTTAGGAGCTACACGTGGACCTTGTATCAAATCTGGTCGGTTTAATGTGGCATTTGATATTTTAACAAAACGCCCTTGATCTGCCCAATTGTTAGATTTGCTTTCACTTTCTAAATAGTTAAATTAGTTTTTATAGCATTTAACGTTCAGTTTGTCTCAAGCGGGGGGCAGCGATGGACCCAGACTTCAACAGCATTAACGATGACGATGTGTTGGCCGTCGTACTGGAGATGAGCCGCCAGGAGGCCAGGGTGTCAGCCCCGCCCACCATGGACGACGAGTCAACCAGCAGCCCCGACACGGGCTTTGGGGAAGGCGACGCCCATGACCTGGCCTATCACGCAGATCTGCTGGAAACTGACACCAAACCGCCTGCAGGTATTTCTCCATGGGAACTTGAGGAATGAACAGAATGAGATCTCCATAGACGGTTGGCTATATAGTACGTTTACAAGCAGCATGTACACAAACCTTTTCTTTAGCCAGGCTCGGCCTCATTAGTACCACAACAGTGAATCACTTTTGTGAAGACGTAAAACCTACAGTAGAATGGACGCAGTAAAACACACCTAAAACCTAAAACCCTAACACATATAATTCCATGTGTTTGCAGATGTGCTGGACTCCCTGGACCTCACCATGGATGAGAACAAGGAGAACCAGACTCCAGATGGGGCCCAGCAGCAGGGTGAACTGGACTGGGTCCAGCAGTACAGTCTGGACCAGGAGCGGGAGGAGCAAGAACTCCAGCAGGCTTTGGCCCAGAGCCTTCAGGAACATGTAGGGTCCTCAGGATTCTGTCTTGTCACACGAACCTAACCCTCTTTAATGCATATGTAAGATGTTCACATCAATAGGGCTGCTGGCTGTTTGATAATAAAATATAGAGTTGTATGGATGCTCAATGGCATTTTTCTTTTATTTATTGAAAACCATGTTGGGCATACACTGTCTAATAACTAATAATAAGCCTACTGTTGCCTACTGAAACAAACCATCTTTGCAAGGGTTGTGTGTTGGAGGGGTCATACGGTGATTAAATTTAATTAAAATGTTAGTTCATCTTTGCTTCCCAGTGATCCTCAACGTCACATTGTGTCATGTGTCCCCACACAGGAGGCCCAGGAGATGAGGGAGGATGACGACTTGAAGAGAGCCACAGAGCTCAGCCTGCAAGGTACGGAGTCTCCACCGTGTTTTCGGATGCGCACGTCGTCGTAGCAGGCGTGTGGTGTGATGTGGCGGCATACCATTGTACTTCTTGTTTCCCCACAGAGTTCAACAGCTCTCTGCCGGAGCTGTTGTGTTCAGATGAGGACTCGGGCAATGAGGACATTCTGGACATGGAGTACAGCGACGCAGAGGCTGAAGACCTGAAGAGGAACGCTGAGGTACTCCATTCCCTTTTAGCCAGCTGCCAGATTGTAGCCAGTGTGTCACCGCCTAAAGGCCCCGGGATACAGCCTTTACAGACCACAATGATACAGTTACCATAGTTACCATATTGTTTTCTATAGCAGCTGTCCGTGCATTGAACATCCTGCCTCTTGTCTACAGAGTGGAGAGCTGGCCAACTCTTTCAGGCTGATCAGTGTCGTCAGTCACATTGGAAGCAGTTCCTCTTCTGGTGAGCGTCCGTGTCCGTCTGTCTTTCCATCAGTCTGTCCATCCTAGCATGAACAGATTCTTAATCCACTTGCCGCTATTTTTAACGTGAAACCTTCACGGTCTGGCGTTTAATCCCTTACGTTAGCCTTCTGCTCCTGGGAAAACGCAGCAAAAGAGGTTGCTGACCAAGCGCCGAAGTAATTCTTGAAATCACTTCTCTCTCCCCTCACCCAAGGCCACTACATCAGCGACGTGTACGACATGAAGAAGCAGTCGTGGTTGACCTACAATGACCTTGACGTGTCACGCACGCAGGAAGCTGCGGTCCAGCGGGACCGGGACCGCAGCGGCTACATCTTCTTCTACATGCACAAGTGAGTTGTCCCAGGACAGGCAGCATCCAGGCTCTTCTGGCATTCATTCTCACTCACACCTGTGTGCCATCTTGCACAGCGGTTGTCACAAATGCTTATTGGGGGTTGTAAGATAAGGCTGTGTGACACAACAGCAATGTGGTGTTGCCGTTTCAACCAGGGCCGCACAATTCCAATAGTATGAGTGTTCATATGTAAAGCGTTCGCTTGACGCCTCTCTGGAGCACGAATCACAAGTCAGCCGTTTGGATAATGTGTTCGCTTGTGATATTTTGGCACACATGGACATTGTTTGTTTCTTCGCTCCGTCAAGTGAGCCGTTTTACCGCTGCGAATCCAATTTTAATTGGCATCTTGTGTTTTGTGGGTCCAATTCTATTTGAAACATGATATAGCCAAACCATATAATGAAATGTACAGCTTAGCTTACATGTGTCTCTCCTAATAAGGACATCATTGACTGTTCTCTTGTGTCTGTCAGAGATGTGTTTGATGAGCTGTCTGAGATGGAGAGAACTGGAGTCAGCAACACGTCAGAACCAGGAAGGAGTGTCCTACAGCCCCTCTGAAACACACCCACACTGGTAGACAGAGTTATTCTGTCCACATTAGTGTGAATGAACTCAAGTACTACTGATCGCTGTCCATGTCGGGCATCCCCAGACATCTCCCCTCTGCTCTTCTAGAAGCCAGGCTATGTCAGTTGGCAGGAGACTGACGAGACTCCATATACAATATATAACTATATATTGGAAATGCAGTACAAAACGGTGTACAAATCTTTTCTTTGCTCAAATTTGGTCCCTGTGTTTTGGGGCCGATTGTTTTCTTTGCTATGGTTTTACTGAACTTTTGTAAAATACTTTTGTCACGTATCTTTGAACTCTCCCTTAATGCAGAGCTTCACTTCATAGCATCTATTAGACGCCAGATGGTGCTCCTCAGATTGTATGGTCCTCAGACATTTAAGTTCCCATTTAATACATAAAATAAAGTTATATTGGAATATAAGCTAACCTAGAGCTAGATGGTTGTGTATTCAGCGGGTACATATGGTGCAATATTTATGTTGTGGCACAACTGACAGATCTATTTGTCTTGGTGTTGGAGTGGGAATGGTTTTCTTGTTGCTTTCTATGCTTTACTTTCAAACTGTCGCTGTCTTATCCATGTTGCAAAGTTTAACAAGCTCAATATTAATATAGCTTGTCTTTTATGAGCTCTTTCTTAGAAGGGCTTCCTTACTGCCTTCCAGCAACAAACGTTATATATGTATACAGAGCTTTACTTTGAAAGTTGCACAACCACTGTTTAGGAAGTACAGTCAGCCCCTACATAACTGCTGTGCAAGTCAGAGGTTTTGCTCTTTAAAGGCCAACAAATTATTTATTTCAGTAATAGGGTCTTAAGTTATTGTGGCTGATCAAGCAATATCACAATATATAACCCTCACCTCTTTCCTATGAAACCGTTACACATGACTACTATATAACAAATGTAAAGCAAATGGGATCAAGGCTGGGTATTAAATGGAATCGCTGCATAGGTAAATATTTTAAATCAAATACCCCATCATATGTGAAAACATGTAATTATACACTAAATACTGTACTCAACGCGATTACTTTCTAAGTAATTAAAATATCCACGCCAGGACAAAAGTTCTCATGATGAAATATTTTAAGCATTTGATAACAAGTACTAAAAACCAGCACGATTACTAATGTAGCCTGTTGACTTATAATACCCAGCCTTGCATGGGCTTTCAGGAAAGGTGCTTTTACGGAGGTTCTTAGTGTATTCTAGAGCAACATAATCAGCCTATGAAAACTTGCAAAATGTAGGTTGTTATACATCTTCCCTGAATACTTCTGTTGAAACCGGCCCCAGGTGTGTATTTGTGAAGCAGCTTTTTTCTATTTGTTCATACAGTATTTCGCTCTTCCTAAAGCAGATTTTAATAAACGTTTGAAGAGAAAATGTGATCATTTTTTAATTAAATACATAAAACACTCAAAACAAGGTCACCAGCAGTTTTTCAGAGGTAGGTAAAAGAACCTCACATTTCATAACCGGAAAACAATCGTTGGGGCCATATAACGTTTTCCTTCCTTATGTCATGTCTAGGAGTAATGCGTGGTCCAGTCAGTCTGTGTACACTACTCAATATCTTGACTGCATCTCTTTGTTAATGGTTCCAGTTGCCTGCCTGTGAGTCGGTTGTATTCGCTCAGAATGTAGCTTTCCCTCTGATACATCTGAAAACAGATCAAATACATTAACCTGGTACATTTACATCAATTGACTATAAAATGTCCATGAAGCTACATCATTTAATATAGTTCACCAGCTTTAAGTTCAAAACAACAGCACAAAAAGAGCAAATGATGGGTGGGAATGGTATAGGTTGAGCCTATAGGTCTGAAACAAGGAGCATGTGTAGTTTGCCCTCGCGAGTTTCATAAAAATGTTATTTAATGCACAAGGGCAGTTCCGGAAACAAACCTGTGTGTTCATTTAAAATAGAACAGTGACATTGCTACCAATTATGCATAATTTCTCTCGCAGACTCACATTGATACATACCTCAGCCCATTCCTCCTCTGTCTCGTGCCTGTAGCCCAGCAGGTGACATATACCATGTGCAGTGACAACCTGAGCATGAAAATGCCACAAGTTAAGGGGGGGAGGTGTTCCATTACCAATTTATATATTTTAAAATCTATCAGCCAGTCTAAAAGTGATGTCTGGCAATATGCTGAAATGTCAGTAACAATATTAAGAATGGACGTGGTTGAATGTCAGACATCATTTGGTACAAGATTTAAAATGATTAATGGTCTTGCTGTGAATATTTACAGTGAGAACTCCATGCAGGTCCAATGATTCTTCCTGGCACTGCTTCACAAGGTACTCCACACCCAAGAAAATGTCACCAAGATTCAGCTCATCTCTGTGAAGTGGACAAGGAAGCTTACCAGGTCTCAGATCCTGACAGAAAGAAGTGATATTAAAGAGGGAGACAATACTTTATTTAAGTTCAGTTTATTCACCTATGCAAAACATTGATGTCCTGGCTATAGAACTACAATAACTGGCTGTATCACATTAGAGCCTTATATAAAGTACTGGGTGTCACTTGGATTCAGAATAAGGAGAAACTAATTATTTCAAGATGTCTGAAAATAAAATAACTTAATAGATTAAAACGTATATTGTATCCAGACCAAAACTCACCTCATAAAATGGGAATGAAAGAACATCAGTAGGCATGTTCTTTTTTCTATACGTGCTATTAATTTGTTGCATCCTACGATTACTCACACATATGATCCCTAAATCAAATTTCTGGATGCCAAGTATGTGTCTTAATGTATCCACGTCCCTTCGCAGTCTGGCACGTCGCAGAGGCACCACCTTCTGGAGATTTCGCAGAACTACCCCCATTTCAACTTCAAATTAAATGTGGAAATTTATATTATAACGCATCAGATGATCATCTGATGTATAACATATAAAACATATAAATAATTACAGCTAAATAAATACGCACATGAAAGCGCCAACAGCTAACAGTTAACAGCTAGCTAGCGTTAGCTTACTAGTAACTGCGGTGCATTTCAGCAGTCAAGGTGCAAGGTGACCAGTTCTAGAAGGTAGTTCCTCAGAATTATACTATAATTTAGCTGAGTTAGATATAAATAGTAATACGTTAAAAACTGAAATGTATTAAAACTAATTACGATCTATCCATTTTGGACTTTATGGTTGTCGAAATGGAGAAGTGGAAACAAGTACGGTACCGGTAGGTGGTCGGAACCAAAACAAATGGATGGACATACGGTAACCATAGACGGTAACACAGGAATCGGAAATCGTTTACCTGTGTTTTGAGTAACACATCCATGGTTCTTAATCGTATGATTCTAAGTGTACTGAAAAAGAATTGTGACAGGTGAGATATTTTATATGTTATAGAGAACTAATGCAGACTTCTGTTATGTACACGGTCCACATTTTATGCTGATGCTGTTACTCAACAATTGGTCTGTGCTGTTACCGTACCCGGTTACTTACAGTACCGTAGATGGATTCGTTAGCTTCGGCTAAAGTACCGTACAGCACCATAGCGGCTAAGTTGTTTTTTCTTTTAACGTGTATTTTACAACACGCGCATATTAACATGAGATACGCTTAACGACCTGGTGAAAAGGCAAAATTACAATCATACTATAGACTGAGCAACTGGCGCGGAAATGGTCTTGTGATGTACCGTAAATGTTCTTCAGACGAAATAGCCTAATCTATTGGAGCCATGAATTCAAACAATCTGTTCGGGAGTTCTCAAGGGGGAGCTTTCCAAGCCACAGGAAACACCAACAAACCTGGCTTATTTGAGCTGTTTGGACAGCAGACCACTAACAACCAGCCACAAACTATTTTTCAGTCATCGACATTTGTACAGCCTGCTATGTTAAATCAACCCCCATCGCTCGGAAGTACCGTCTTTGGACAGACCACAGCTTTCGGACAGAGCTCGGTATTTGGACAGACCTCTGCTCAGTCCTCCACACTGTCTAAAATGAACCAGACGCCTGCTTTTGGACAGAGTGGTGCAGGCTTCAGCAGTGGATCCACACCGGCCTTTGGACAATCCAGTGGATCAAGTCAAACCTCATTGTTTGGACAAACCCCTGCATTTGGGCAACCTTCTGCATTTGGGCAGCCCTCTGGATTAGTCCAGCAGACTCCAAGGTTTGGACTCTCCTCTGGAATGTCTCAAGCTGCTTCAGTCTCCAGTGCTACAATAGGTTCCTCTCAGTCAATAAGCTTTGGACAGTCACCGTTTGGGCAGCAAATGTCCACGGCTCAAAATATGCCATCCAACGTGACTCAGAGCACTAGTTTTGGCTCTTCAGACTTCACCTTTAAGCCCATATTTAGTGTGAGCCCTGAGCCAGTAAGCTCTCAAGTTACTATGGGGTCCAGTCAGCCTTTTGGTACTAGCGCCTCTAAGACCAGCTCCAGCAACATGGAGAGTACCAGTAAAACCACCACCGGCTTCTCCCTCACGTCCGAGTCCAAGAGCGGCCTGCTGGGCTTTAGCTTCTCCCAGCCAACGGCAGCTCCTTCCATCTCAACCGAGACTGCCAGCAACAGCATCGACCCTCCCGGTGCCCTGCAGTTCACCTTCTCCCAACCAGCGGCTCCCTCCAGCTCCAACACCAGCCCGGCTACGGCCCCGCCCACCACCCCATCCTCCTTCAGCTTCTCAGCCAAGGTGCTCCAGCCCCAGATGCCGTCTTTGTTCGGCGGCGCCACTTTCAGTCAAACCTCGGCGTTCGGCGACCCCAAAGTCAAATCGGATCCCAAGACAGGGGACAGGGGCTCGGACCGCAGTGGTACGGGGGAGGGGAGCGTGTTTGCGCGGCTTGGTAAAGGCACCAAGCGCAAGGATGACCCAGCGTCCATGGGCATGGTCTCAGACATCCCCACCGAGGAGGTAGACCTCCTACCTGAAGCCAATGCGGTGAGACAGGCCCCGAAGAGGCCCCTGCTCAGGACCCACGGCCCTGTGGGCCTCTTCAGCAGGGCAGTGAGTGGGCTGCTGAAGCCCTCGGTTAATACGGTGAGGCGAGGGCCGGCCCTGCGAGAGAGCCAACAGCAGCAGGTGTCTCCTTGGGGACATAGAGACATCCAAGCACAGGAAGATCAGCAGGCCTCCTCCACCCCCAGGGCTCATGCTCCTACCAGAGAGGTGCTGGAGAAAGCCGAGGACTCGGGTGAGGAGTGTTGTTCTATGTTGTCCTAACACGCTCTAACCTAGGCTGAGATTACATTTCCATTAATGGCATTTGTCAGACATTAACCAAAGCGTCTTACATGATTTACATTTGTCAATAGTTGGACAGGCCATACACCAGCAATTGTAAGCATCCAATGTTATGTCAGAATAGTTGCAGCATGTTGTCATCATGTCTATGACCACGTCAATATATCATTAAATCATCCAACCAAGTTCCTAGTGGCCTGAATATAAAAGTGCTTAACCCTTGCACTGTCCTAAGGCATTTCAGCAGACTAGCAGCAGAGGGAGCAAACTGTGGAATGTCATATGTCCGTGTTGTGGTTGCTGCCCTCTACTGGCAAGTGCACCGGGTCATTTTGACCCATAGGACAGCGCGAGGGTTAATATTAATATATTAAGTGCATAAGAGAAGAAGAGGATTTTTTTAAGTTTAGTTTTTTTTAGTTTTTTTTTTCTTATGAATTTTTTTACTTTGGGTTCTGCTCATACTTTTATATTTGTACAAACTTTACCTAGATGTTTTTTTTTTCTGATTTGATTTGTTCTACCAATAAGAATTCCGCTTTAAGTTTGTTGTTCTAGCACTACTAACAGGCTCAGTAGTGTACATACAGGAAGGGAATATTGTTATTTATGTAATAATTAACATGCCCAGAGAACCAAGCAGCCACTCAATGCCTTGTGTTTAACGTTAATGCGTGCTAAAGTGCCTATCACCATCTCCCACCACCAGACATGGCAAAAGGCCCAGAACCAGAGCCTGAAAGCCCTGTCTCAGCCAGACGTAGTCAGCGCAACGACAGCTCCGACAGCTTGCCTGGCGTCTCCCCGGGAGACGGCACTGTCCTCCAGTGTAAGAATGTGCCCGTGGGTCTCAACAAGAAGGAAGTCTTGGAGAAGCACTTTAGCCATTTCGGCAAAGTCCGCAGGATCTTCTGCAGACCCAAGAAGAACTTGGCCATCGTGCATTTCCACGACAATGTGAGTGCAATCCGCCTCATCCATTCAGATAATGTGGACATTCATTTGTTGTGTGTGTGTGTGTGTGTGTTTATTCACCTCTACTTGTCTCTCTGTAGGCCTCAGCAGCAAAGGCCAAGAAGAAGGGCAAAATCCTGCAGAGACATGAACTCCTCCTATTCTGGCAGAAGAAGAGAAGTATATATCAACACTGCGTGATCTAAAATCATATTATACTGTTTATGTATTATCTCTCCAGGCTTACACAATGCAATGTTGTAATATGCAAATACTATATAATTAATCAATTAGTGTAATTAATTAAAAACAAATCTTTAAATTAACTATGCATGGTAGTTTGCCACTAGATGGCACACAAAGCACCTGCATCTCAGACCAAAACCGACACGGTGTGTTATTTCCTTATCTGCTCAAGACATCATTATTCCGCTGTGTCTTCATGTAGAAAATGTTGTTGCTACAGTAATGTTTAGCATGTTATGGAACACCTTTTTAAGTGGTAGAATTATACTATTGAGTGAGTTAGGTGGCCCAGCAGCTCGATGCTGCGTTTCCCCGGTGGCCTTGTAGCGTTTGTCCTGTCGCCCCAGACCCAGGAGAGAGAGAGAGGAGAGACTCCCAGGCAGAGAGGGACTGTTCAGCTCCGCAGGCAATGGCCGTCTCCTCGCCCATCCGAAGAGCTGCGCATAGATCGGCCCCCGCCACGGTCCCCTTCAGCCGCAGGTACCTTCTCATCACGCGCCACGCTTGCCCCGACGAGACAAGACAGCACCTTATACGTTGAACGTACTTTGCTATGCAATAAGACATACAGCGTTGGTCAAATATTAAGAGACCACAGCACCTTTTTTAAAAAATATAAAAGTTAAAGATTTCTATAAAATACAGATATTACACAAAAATTAAAGTATCAATAGTGAAACCAGAGAAATTGCTCCAGTGGTCTCTTAATGTTTTTCGGAGCTGTAGTGTAAATCAACACGAAAGGAGAGGTTCCCTTCTAAATCTTCCCTCCTGTGTGGCAGCTCTCCGATGAAGAGGCCAGCCATAGCCAAGGCCCTCCTGTTTGACAGTGAGCCCCAGCAGGAGAGCAGCGCAGACACCCAGTGCTCGGAGCGGCCCGTCCTCTCCTCACTTCTCCACCTGGTTGGCCACCCGGCCGAGACGGCCGAGGAGAAGTACCGCCTCCTGGAGCAGAGGGACAAGATCCTGCGGCAAGGTGAAGCTGTCAATCAAGGCCTGAGATGGTCACAATGTCTCGACACTCAGTTAATGAGTCTTGTGTATTAACTCAGTTCAGCACATACTATATTTATATAATATATAATATATATAAAAATAGTATATTATTTATATAATATAAATATGTATGATTTACTGTACGTATTTATACTGTTTAAATTGTAAACTGATTAAAAAACATAGTTGTTGATTATAACATTCTATAAGTTAAGCTGTATAAGATCTCTGTATAAGCACTCCTCTACATTTACAGCATTTGGCAGACATCCAAAGCGACTTACATGTAGTACATTTGTCATTATAAAAAAACGGGAAGAAGACACAGAAAACCACTATGAAAAAGTGACTAAGTGGCAATGCAACTTCAAACTCAGGCAGATGTTCTAGCCCATACATTAAAGGCATTTTCTTTTACTAACTCCGCCTGATTGCCTTGTTTTTTGAAGTTGCATTACCACTTAGTCACTTTTTCATAGTGGTTTTCTGCGCCTTCTTCCCGTTTTCGATAATTATTCCTCTGAACAAGAGCACCGGTGGATACAATTACCAGTGAGATACCTGAAGCACTCCTGCTATTACTTTTTTCTTACATTTATCATTAGTTGGACAGGTCAAACACCAGCAATTTTAAGACAACCAAAATTATGTCAGAATAGTTAGAGCATGTTGTCATCTTGTCTACTGCCACGTCAATATATCATTAAATCATCCAACCAAGTCCCCAGTGGCTTTAATAATAAAGTACCTACTACTAAAGTGCTAAGTACATAAGAGAATAATAATTGTTTTTTAAATAGAAGAGTAGGGTAGAGAGAAAAATAAACATTTTTAGTAAGAAACTTGAGTAGCATTGAGTACTATGAGATGGGAGATGTAAAGGTGGATCATGAAGAGGTGTGTCTTGAGTCTCTTGCAGAAGACGGGTAATGATTCAGCAGTCCTGACTGTTGCTAGAAGCTCATTTATTGTAAATGTGGTGCACCGCTGTTCCTTCTGTGACTCATGGAAGCAGGATGTAGCTAGACGTGTGTGTTTGTGTTGTACAGGTCGCACCAAGCGAACGGACCTGAACCTCTCCAAGGTGTTTGTGGGGACATGTCCTGACATGTGTCCAGAGAAGGAACGCTACATGAGGGAGACCAGGAACCAGCTCAGTTCCTTCGAGGTCATCCCAAACTCTGAAATGGTAACCTGTCTTTGTCCTTGGGTCCATGTTAATGTGGAAAGAAACTGGAGACTGGATGTTCGGCTTGATGTTTACAAATAAAATATTTCTGTTTTGGATGCATGCTACTGATATCCTTTTTAAAATTGCATAAACAATAGGATCACATTTCAGCATGGATCCCTCAAATATGAGATATTATGTGAATATTCTATTCTATTCATTCATATTCTGCACATACTAGAATATGTTTAATCTTCGGTCCTTCGTTAACTGCATACCGTCAATCTACAAGGTGTGTGGAATAGCTTTTTATTGGATGTTTATGTTGGTACATTGCTGAAAACTGCATGTCAATACAGATATATCAGTGACGTGTCAATATTGTGTGGAACACATGGGCTGTGCTAGCATGTTCTCGAAGGTGTAGCTCTCCTCGCTACTGTTTACCGACACACCTTCCGTCCCTGCTCGTTGCTAGGTGGACCACACGGCGGCCATCAAGGAATACAGCCGCTCATCTGCCGACCAGGAGGAGCCCCTCCCCCACGAGCTCCGCCCCCTGCCCGTGTTGTGCATGACCATGGACTACCTAGTGACCCAGGTCATGGACCAGTACGACGACAACTACCGCGACTGGTACGACTTCGTGTGGAACAGGACCCGCGGCATCCGCAAGGTAGCCCCCCCCCCCCCGGCTTCTTCCTCAAGATCGTCAAGACAATGACATATCTCAGTGACCAAATCTGACATTGTCTTGTGTCTCCCCAGGACATCACCCAGCAGCACCTGTGCTGCCCCCACACGGTGTCCCTGATCGAGAAGTGCACGCGCTTCCACGTGCACTGTGCCCACCAGCTGTGCGAGGAGCCCATGATGACATTTGACGCCAAGATCAACAACGAGAACATGACCAAGTGCCTGCAGAGCCTGAAGGAGATGTACCAGGACCTTAGCACACGCCAGGTCTATTGCCCCCGTGAGGCAGAGTTCCGCCAGTACAACGTGCTCCTCAAGCTCAACGATGGCGACATCCTTCGGTGAGATACAGAATATGTGAATTAAAACCAGTGCTGTGAGACAATGTTGAGACCAGATCCTGCACATTTTAAGACCACTTTTAATGTCAGCCTGACAAAAGTTAAAGCTTTAAATCAAACTAAATTGGTCTATGTAAAGGTATAGTCAGCAGTTGTAAGCATACATTCTTGTTGTTAAATTGAGCAAATATCTCTTCATCATCCACTAGCTAGCGCCCCCTTCTGTGACGTGTAATTAACAAATAATCCAGTGTTTCTACATAGCCCTGGCTCTCTAAATAAGAATACAAACAAAGTGGTGCAGACCGCTAAAGATGAAACGGTTACAGATCTCACGATAAACCACGAAAAAAAATTCCTGACGTTTAGTATTATCGTTCCAAATATTACTTGTCATTAAAACCTTTGATTACCGCGATGAAAAGCTCCCAGTAAATGGCCTACCAGCGTGACAGCGTCCAACATGAATTATTTAGCAACCTGCTAGACACAGTGTAATGTGGGTTTGTTTTGCGTCAACGAACACCTGGAAGGCAGTGAGTGGCAGCTAGCGCTCCTTCACACACCACGGAGCGAGCAGCTCAGCGGATCCACGGACCGACTTCGCTTCCTGCCCGTTCTGCATTTAGAAGGATGAAGGCTTCCCTCTCGAAGAAGGGTGCCTGCGACTCTTGTTTGCTTTGTGTCCGTTTCACGTGCGGTGTTCATCGGGATGAAGGAGCAAGACAGCCTTGTTAAAACATTGCACGCGGGGCAGACAAGTTTGCTTAGTTTGTAACCGCAGGCCCAGCGCATTCAATCGATCGGAATTTTCCGTCCATTATCACTACGTCATAGTAAAAGTAAAGGCTGGCTCAGCGAAACTATCTAATATAGCCCCTGAATATGTTGTCACTTGTCATAAAGGTAGGCTATGTAAGTATATTCATGATTCTGCATTATTGAACTATCCTAAAACATTCACGACATGTTAGGTGAATAGCCTACTCCACAATCACTGCAATCAGAAATTAGTAGAAGAGATGGGGGACTGTACAAATAAAATTGTGATTTTATTAGGCTTATGTTCTATAAATTAGGCTATTTATATCAGTACGTTATTTATTTATTTATTTATTGTATTTAAATTTCAGCAAATTTGAACAATACCGTGAAAATATTGTTAACCGTCATCATTTTGATCACTATAATCGTGATATGAAATTTTCATACCGTTTTATCTCTACACACCACACACAACAACACTATCCCAGCCTTGGAAATGCATGTCCAATGTGTGGGGCGGAGCTTCAGAGGGACCTGTTTTGATTTGAGTTCAAATATCAACAAGTTTTCTCCAGAATGACTGACTATACCTTTTAATTGTACAATGTAATATTGTGACCGTTTGATTTGGGATAGTGCATAACTAACTCTGGTATGTGCTGTCATTGTCCTTGAGTGTTTTGAAAGGCATCCTAAAGCAAATCTATTATTATTGTTAGTATACATTTCTGCTTGTGTGTTCAGCGAGGTGCAGCAGTTCCGTGACGACGTACGCAACTCGCCCGAGGTGAAGTTTGCCGTGCAGGCGTTTGCTGCTCTCAACAGCAACAACTTTGTGCGCTTCTTCAAGCTGGTGAAGGCAGCCTCATACTTGGCCAGCTGCCTTCTGCACAGATACTTCAACCAGGTCACCATAGCTCACTGCTCTCTACCCCTCTCCCTGTCTGTGTTTCAGATGTATTCCGTGTGGAACCAACTCTTTTAACAACTTCTGTTAATGGTTTGTGTGTAGGTCAGAACCAAAGCACTGAGGGCTCTGAACATTGCCCACACCGTGGGCTCTCAGAGGTCCACCACCTTCCCTTTAGAAGACATGGTGAAGTTACTCATGTTCCGCAGCTCCACAGAGGCCACAGACTTCATCCTGCAGTACGGCCTTAACATCAGCGACGGGTAAGGACCTCACTCACATAGAACGCTAGTAGTCCATCACCAGTGGTCTCTCTATGAACTGCACTCATGGCATCAAATCAGGCATTGTTTGCCACGTGAACTCGACTTGTAAACCCCGCCCACAGCGTGGTGGAGCTGAGCAGGACAGCCTATCAGGAGCCAGAGCTGCCTCTGGTCCAGAAGAAGGAAAACGTCATCCTAGCCAAGATGAGGGTTCTGATTGGAGCGGTAGTGAATGGAGGGCCCCTGCCCAGCCCACCCCACCACACCCCTGTGTGTAGCTTCGACGGCAACAACAAATACAGAGGAGAGGTTCCCGTGGAGCCCCCTGCTGGTCATCTCAGACCTGCGACGCCAGGTACATATCTGACACTGTCACACGACACCCATGTATCATAAAACATGATGCAACGATAGTGGTTTCATGTGGAAAATATGGTCGTTTTAGCTTAAACGCAAGCTTTTTTTGTTTTTTAAGCTTCTGTTTTTGGGAGGATATTTAATTATATACTGCATATCTGATATAACCAGTACAAATAATCTCCCCCAGTTGCCATGATATCCTTTGGTTGAGAAACCTTCATCACATGCACATGCTCGACACGTGTTCTACAGGATCTTTTTACTGTTCTGCCCCTACTGGCAAATGAATGCAAACTACACCTTTTTTATTAAAAAATAGCATATGCCTTTATGCATATATGCCTTTATTACTTACTCTGGGAAAATGTAGACTGGTTTATGCTACAGTGAACATTGTCAGTACAGAAATTACATTGTGATCCCTGAAAGTGGCACATTATGTTTTTTAGGGTTTACTACAAAGAAACCTGACCACACACCAATGCTCAGTTTGTGTGTGTGTGTGTGTGTGTGTGTCTGTCTCTACTAGTTGACTCTATGGTTTCAGTGAAGTCGGAGGTCAAGGCCCAGCCAGAGGCGTCGTCTCGACTGCAGGTGAAGCCAGCCAAGCTGATGGTGGAACCACGTCTGTTTGTGGAGCTCCGGGCTGGCCTTGACCTCGCCAAGCTACCTGCCACAGATGAGTCAGGGGAGCCCAGTGTGCACTCCCTGCTAGCAGAGCCCACACAGCTGTTCCAGCCTGTGGTTCTACCCCAGCCCACTAAACCTCCGTCCCCACCCAAACCTGAGTACAGTGACGAGGTCAGTTTGTCTCCCCCTCACCTGGGATCAGACGGTCATCACCTCATGATAAAGTGACAAACTCAAGTCACATGCAGTCTTTCTTATTTGTTAGCTTTTGACTTACTATTTCAGGCAACCATGAAGGACCTCTCCTCTTGGGGTCTTTGTCATCTAGGGATGGGACGATATATGATATTTGTTGTGTCAATTGTGTCATGGCGAATGTCCATTATTTGGATAATATACATACACGCACACATAAGTATTCATATTTTCACAAATGACTTGAGAAAAGCTAGCTCACTTGTATAGTCAAATTGTATTTATTTACTTTTACTATTTATTAATCTGCATCTTTTCCAGTCAATTGTCGCCATGGCTGAAGGTTCGGCTTGCCCATTGTGTCCCCACATAGAAAATATAAATCGGATTTGTTGAAACACTGGTTTCAAACAAAAATGATCTTGAATAAAACTGTGCAGATACAGTGATTCCAGTATGTTTTAGTGCCATTTTAAGAGTTTAATAATATAATAAATAATTGAGATAATAGCGTAAATTGCTACTTCTTTTGGCCAGTATAATCTTGACATGAATATTGCACACATTTTGTGAGCCCCCAGTATCATATCTGTAGTACATCTAAGTATTGTTTGTGTGTGTGTCCTGCAGGATATTCTGACAGAGGTAGACACTGTTGTAGAAGAGGTGGTCCGAGCAGCTGTGAGGGATATTGCTGGAGATGCTGCATGCTACGCTTCTGTAGCTCTGATGTGAGTCACCATAGCAACATATATGTTCCCCTACCACGTGCGGGTAGGTGGTTGCTAGTAGATTTCGAAGAGAGCCTGATTCTCATTCATCTCCCCTTGTATTGTATTACTGCTAGAAGAAACCAGTCCTTTATCCAGCAGCCAATCACAGTTCTGCAATGCCGTGGAGTCCCCCCTCTTTTTTGTTTCATCAGCTGTTTAAGTGTATATCAATTATGTTATAGCAGAAGTACAACCACTATGCATTTTGCAGGGCACATGTTTCAAATGTTTGCAAACTCCTTACGCATTCCACCACACATTCTGCTCTGTTCTTCAACATTTGCATTATTGTTGTGCAGGGAGAGCAGTGGCCAGGCGGAGGTGCTGGTGTGCGAAGTGGTGGGCAAGATGTTGCAGGAGATTTCCTCCACCGAGCTCCGCCTGGGGCAGGAGCACGTGGCGTTGGAGAGACGCAGACTGGAGGAGGCCAGGTTAGCCTTTTGTCCCAGCATGCCTACAGCACAGCAGCCCATAACCCCATCCTGCTGTCACACATTGTGATATTGCTCCAGTTATCTCTGGGCTGTCTTGGCTAGCTGTATTGTGGGACATGAACAAATGCAGTGTGGGATATTTCTCAAATGAAGCAATTATTGATATAATACTATAAATGTTTTCTTGAATCCCTTTTAATAGCTTCAAATAACAAAATAAGTTGCTAGGGTAACGTAGAAAGCCACGCTACAATGAGAGAAATGGGTCAGTCTGTTTTCCTCTGTCTCTGTGCCAGGAGGAGGCAGGAGCGAGAGGCGTTCCTGACCCAGTTCAGCCAGTCTCTCTGCTCCGAGATCCTACAGGAGGTGTTGGACGAGAGCGTCCGTCAGATGGCAGGCGCTGAGATCCGGTAAGGCCCCGGAACATTCCGGTGGGCTTCTGTCAACAGACCGTGTTGGCTTTATGAAAGTATAGATGCATCATGTGACTAAACGATATACACATTATTATATTGTACACACCATTTGGAATAATATATTCCCATGCACTGCTGTTTAAAGGTTCAGACTCCAATGTAAAAACCCTTTCCTGTTGTTTGTTGGCCTTTCTCAGAGAGGCAGAGGAGGAGAAGGCTGCCTGCATAGCCAGCTGCACACTGGATGTCTGTAACAGCATTCTGGAGGAGACTTTAGGAGCAGAGATCGCCCTATTGGTGGAAGAGCTCCTGGAGGCGGAGCTACAGCACATTCACAAGTTCATCAAAAGGTATCCCAAGCAGTTCCCCTTCAGTGTTCTGTTTTAATTCAACTTTGTTCATACCACTGCAGACCATTGCGTCCGCCCAGGCTATAAACCTAGGTCCAGCCTCAAAGGGCTTCACAGGCACACAGTTAAAGTTGGAGTCAGCCATTGTAAGTGCATACAGTTTTTGTCGAAGTCGGCAAATAAATTCTCATGATCTGGTGTTTGTACAATACCATGGCTTTGTTAACGGGAACACTAAGAACACAACACCGCCCAGCCTCGGCCATCCGTGTCCAGCATGTGGAAGAAGTGTCCGCGTCCACCTTTAGCGCCAAATAGCAAACCTCTGTCCTCTAAAGCTGCGTGTGGCGCAGGTGGAGGGACGTGGTAGCCGTGCGTCGCCAGCTGAAGAGACAGATGCGAGGGTTCCCCGCCGCCCCCTGCTGCGTAGACCCCCGCTTCAAACTGAAGGCCCTGGCTCCCAGTGCACCCCCCCAGCCCTGCCTGGCCGACTTAGCCCGGGGCCTTGTGAACCTGGGCAACGCTGGCACCGTGGCTCTGTCCAGCACCAGGTAACCCCCCAGCCCCCGCTCTAATAATTATATTATGTGTGTGTGTGTGAGACATTCTGAGCCCACGCTGATAGCCATGTTTACATCCATTTGGTTGATAGCGATGCTGGAATTGGAACTGTACTGGTATTCCCTTTCGCACTACCAGTCATTTCCAGTCAGTGGCTGTCATAGGTAATATCATTGTACAATCTATTGGATCTGCTCCAGTATAGCATTTAATTTAGCAAAGTTGATGTGACAACAGATCGGCTACTGCCATCGATGAATCTTATTGCAGATTGACATCAAAAAGGCCGATTTTGACCAATACTGACTGGATATATCAGTGCATCCAAATTATTTATTTTCTAACTCTGTGTTTACATATTTAAATGTCAGTCAAATCAAAATACGACCAGTTTTTGGATATATTTTCCATGCTAGATTATGTCATCGTGTGTCTGTCTATCGCAGGTTACTCCAGATGAGACAAGAAGCAGTCCACCAGATGAGAGTCCACTACTTCTACCAGCAGCTTTTAGAGTCAGTATCTAGCTTGTTATTATAATAATAATAATAATATCAATAATAATGTAACTGCCTGTTTCACTGAGCATGATAACAACATACTTCTGATGTTGCGTGCAGAGAGACTGTGTGGACACCATTGGATTTGCCGGCACTCGTGGCGGAGAATTATCCAAACTCACCTGAGAGAATCTTCTGGAAGGCCGCTCTTCTCTTACCCAGCGACCATGAGAGTGTGGCCAGTCTGGCTGACTGGTAGGTAGCACCTCTGCGTTTTCCCGTGTCTAACAATGGGGATGGTTCCAGTGATAGCAGTAGAGGAAACGCACTTTTTTGCGTGTGGGATTTCACACGGAATTATGCAACACTGTATGTCTTGTTTGTGCGAATGGTATTTGTAATTAAATGTATGGATGGATGTAAATTTTATTATTTAGCTATAGTTTCAGAAGTAATTTGGGTGTAGTTTTGCTCACATCAGGCAGATTAATTTATTATTTTCTTTTACACGGATTTATCCCAACATTAACAATTATATTAATAATGGCAAGCTAATGGGAGTACTTATTCCAGTACTAATATACAGTAAAAGTTATCATAAGTTGACATGCCATAATAACTGTTTCTCTAATGGCTTACTGAGTATTTACCTTATGTCTTATTCCTGCGGCCCGTCAGTTTGCTGTCGAACTGGCTGGAGGTGAAGCTGGGCGGAGGGCAGGGGTCAGAGGTCACGGAGAGGCTGGCGGAGGGCATGCTGCAGACGCTGTGTGTCACCAACACGCTCCAGGAGAAGGACGAGCACACACACAAAGTGCACATCAGCATTAAGGTGGGTGGGGGCCTGCAGCGGCTTTAATGCTTGGTGAGGTTTTACTGAGGCTTCTAATGGTTCCGTCATGGCCTCTATGGGAGATGTAGGGGAAAAGGGCATTTTGAATTGGCACATTCATTCTCTACATCCTGCCTACATCTAAGTAGGTTAAGTGTAGGGATGCTGCTAAGGCATTTTGCGGGAATTGAAATGAATATAGTCTATATTATAAATACATATCCGGGTGGGGTGAGAGTTACCAGGGATAATACCAGCTGTGGCCGTTAACATTTTCTCTGTTTACAGGCTTGGCAGGATGAAAGTGTGCCTGATTATTATGATAGCACTTCTGGGTCAGTGTGAAAAATGCTCATAGAGCAAGATAATGCTGTGGGAATTATACATCCTATTTGCCCAGTATTTATAACCGTGTAGGGACAAGCCCAAGTGTGAAAGAACAATATGAATGGTTAATGGTTGTCCCAACAACATTATTAACAGTACAATACCCATGCCGCTGTGTGTCAAGGTGACTCGGGGCCCTCTGAGTGACCACGGCCTCTCCAAGATGGAGGAGTGTTGTGACCTCCAGGGGACTGATGCCTTGCTGTTGCTGCTGCCCGCCCCCATTGCCCCCGAGCCTGGGCAGGAGGAGCAAGACGTCCCCCTGCTCTCCGCCCTGCTCCAGCTCAAACAGCTCCAACAGGCCAGTGCATGGCAGTGCCCGCTGCCCTTGGGTGTACTTGTTCCAGGCCTCGATGGCACCACCAGCACACACAACCTGGAAGATGGTACAGGCTCTGTTTACAACTATACGACAATGTAGATATGTATAGGAAGCTTTTTCACATCAATGTCTTTTATAGTATATCTAGAACACACTGAGGTGAACAGCAGGTGAAGAAATTGTGTATTTCACCCTAACAATGTGAAGATATCTATTCTTATTTTGTTATTATGGCTTCTGTTGGGCCACAGGGGACTGAACCCATGACCTTTCACCTACGAGTCAACTACCACTACCACTAGTGAGGAAAAGTCTATTTGTAGGAAGCATGGGGCACATAAAAAGGTCAAACGAAGCAGGGAATGTAATTGTGGACAGCTTTGATAAAAAACCATTGCTGTCATAGCAACAAGTGGAGTGCTTATGTGGATAAAAATAAATCTCTGATATTTAGCTTGCAGTATTTCAGTCAAGCCACTGTCTGCATGCCATATATATTACTTGTGTATGTATATATTATTTTATATTAGGCTGTACTATAATTGTCTTCCAAAAATACACCAGGCAATGGAGTAAGTGGAGCTGTTTGAGTGGGGTCAGTGTTCAGTAAAGAACCATAAAGTGTTGCTGTCTTTCCAGCCCTGATGCTGAAGGCCCTGATGGAGGAGGGTCTGATATCAGAGTACATGTTCTTCTACCTACCAGAAACCACCAGCGACCTGCAGGGCAGCCAGCAGGTAACACACTGACTGCAGTGTTTCTCAGTGGGGTACTTGCCTTTATTTTTTTAAAGGGCCTACAGTATATACGATATTACACACATTTCTATGGCAGCATACAAACAACTATATTCTATGTAGATATAGTGGAGTATAGAATGACATCACACTCTCTTGTTTACATAGCCAGTCACACATGTCAGCACATGCTGGTTGTACGTATGTTAGTGTACGTTGGCAATGGCATATGTTAGTGCATGTTGAAGGTGTATGTTGGTGGTGTATGTTAGCACATGTTGGTGGCACATGTTAGCACATGTTGGTAGTGTATGTTAGCTCAAGTTAGCGTATGTTGGTGGTGTATGTTTGCTCATGTTAGCACATATTGGTGCTGTATGTTGTCTCATGTTAGCGCATGTTGGTAGTGTATGTTAACTCATGTTAGCGCATGTTGGTAGTGTATGTTAGTTCATGTTAGCGCATGTTGGTAGTGTATGTTAGCTCATGTTAGCGTACATTGGTGGTGTATGTTAGCTCCTGTTAGCGCATGTTGGTAGTGTATGTTGGCGCATGTAAGCGCATGCTGGTAGTGTATGTTAGCGCATATTAGTGTTGTATGTTAGCTCATGTTAGCAAATGTTGGTGGTGTATGTTGGCATATGTTAGCTCATGTTGGTAGTGTATATTAGCTCATGTTAGTGCATATTGGTGTTGTATGTTAGCACATGTTGGTGGTGTATGTTAGCGCATATTGGTAGTGTGTTAGCTCATGTTAGCGCATGTTGGTAGTGTATGTTGACATATGTTAGCGCATGTTGGTAGTGTATTTTAGCTCATGTTAGCGCATATTGGTGTGTTATGTTAGCACATGTTGGTGGTGTATGTTAGCACATATTGGTGGTGTATGTTAGCTCATGTTAGTGCATGTTGGTAGTGTATGTTAGTTAATGATAGCGCATGTTGGTAGTGTATGTTGGCATATGTTAGCGCATGTTGGTAGTGTATTTTAGCTCATGTTAGTGCATATTAGTGTTGTATGTTAGCACATCTTGGTGGTGTATGTTAGCGCATATTGGTGGTGTATGTTAGCTCATGTTAGCGCATGTTGGTAGTGTATGTTAGTTCATGTTAGCGCATGTTGGTAGTGTATGTTAGCTCATGTTAGCGCATGTTGGTAGTGTATGTTAGCTCATGTTAGCGCATGTTGGTGGTGTATGTTAGCGCATATTGGTAGTGCATGTTAGCTGATGTTAGCGCATGTTGGTAGTGTATGTTGGCATATGTTAGTGGTGTATGTTGGAGCATGTAAGCGCATGTTGGTAGTGTATGTTAGCGCATATTGGTGTTGTATGTTAGCTCATGTTAGCAAATGTTGGTGGTGTATGTTAGCTCATGTTAGCGCATGTTGGTAGTGTATGTTGGCATATGTTAGCGCATATTGGTGTTGTATGTTAGCTCATGTAAGCGCATGTTGGTAGTGTATGTTAGCTCATGTTGGTGGTGTATTTTAGCTCATGTTAGCGCATGTTGGTAGTGTATGTTGGCGTATGTTGCCACATGTAAGCTCATGTTGGCACATGTAAGCGCATGTTGGTAGTGTATGTTAGCTCATGTTAGCGCATATTGGTGTTGTATGTTAGCACATGTTGGTGGTGTATTTTAGCTCATGTTAGCGCATGTTGGTGGTGTATGTTGGCATATGTTAGCTTATGTAAGCGCATGTTGGTAGTGTATGTTAGCTCATGTTAGCGCTTGTTGGTAGTGTATGTGCAGCGCTACACTGAGGGTTGAGACACAGTGCCATAACCCGTCTCTCCCATCCCCAGCTGGGCCAGGCGGTGCGCTGGCTGCTGTGCCACGCCCCCTCGCCCCTCCCCCTCTCCTGCCAGAGCCTGGTGCACTACGTGGAGGGCGGCCTGAGTCGGGAGTTCAGCAGCAGACTGTGTGCCCTGGGCCTGCCCTCGGCCCGCCCCTCGGCCCACCCCTCAGCCCTCATCCGCCTGTACAACAGCGTGCTGCACCACCTGGCAGACGCCGTGTCCTCCCCGGGGCTGTGCGGCCTGTCCTACCCCCCGGAGGAGTTCTACCTGCAGGCCAGCCGTCGCCTGGTGCCCTTGGCCGGCTGGAACTCTGCCTCACACCTGGCCTGGCTGAAGAGAGCCGTCCTCAGCCTGCAGCTGCCATGCTGGGAGCTCCCGTCCACAGACGGTCAGTGAGAGAGCGCGTGTCACTCTCCTTCACCCATTCACACGCTGTTGGGTTACACACGGCCGGTCCTACAGTATTACATCATTGTTTTGCTGTTACAACAGTGAACTTTGTAGGACTTGGATAGAATACCGACACAGCCAGCTAAAATGTGAGGGCCCGATATTAGACATTACTGGGTACCTGGTACCAATGGTCACACAATGTTTAGTTATGTCTACAAACAAGTACAAACACACTTTATATTTCATGCTACCATATACCATTTTCCACATACTACTACTACAACAACTACTAACTGCATCAAATGTGAAACTATGCATTTTATTTTAAGAAAACACAAATTGTAACCGATATATTCTAACATTTGGTTTGACTGATTAAACCTCTGGCCACTAATGATTAATGTTGAGTGGCCAGTGGACATGTATGTATGTTTCTGTCCCTAGCCGCAGATATAAGTGGCAGACCAATACATCCCTGTATATGTGTGTCTGTCCCTTGACACAGACCAATACGCCCCTGTATGTGTGTGTCTGTCCCTTGACACAGACCAATACGCCCCTGTATGTGTGTGTCTGTCCCTTGACACAGACCAATACGCCCCTGTATGTGTGTGTCTGTCCTGTTGAAAGTCCCAAGGAGTATTGAGGCAACCTTTGCTTTAAAATCCTGATCTTGCGGGAACACTACTGCCACATAATTGCATTCTTGGATCTATCAGCCAATCACACTGCATTTTGTTAATATGTAGAGAGGCTCTAATCAGGTTACAATTTGCGTCTAACCCGGATATGGCGTTTCCTCAGTCCAAATAATTTTAAGCAGTAAATTATTGTTCATCACTAAATCCTCAATATAAAACATTTAACACAAATGTTGTCGAAATGTGTAGGCTACTTTTAGATTAGTTTGCATTTGTTTGCATATCATTCAATTTACCGGAGGCCGTTTTTGTTACCTCAGAAAATAGTATCTGGCCACCAATAGATAATAATTGCAATCTAATAGGCTTTACATTAGACTCATGTGATCTCCAGTTTAGATTCAAACTTATATCCCTTTTCTTTTAGAAAATACCCTACCGTTTAATCTTGGTCTTTATCAGATTGTTCCATTACTCATTGCGGAAATTAAAGCTGTGCATGTATTTATACAAGCCTGGTCTACAAGTGATTTAGTGACAAATGGACGTCTAATCTGCCTAGATCATTATATGCAACACTGACATGAACAAACTTGTTTTACCAGTATGTGTATGTGTATGCCTACTGCTACTGATTATTTGCACGTGGTGTCATTGTAATTAGAACAAACATCCTTACTTGTGATTAATTAGTAGTAGGCTATTGTTAGAATAAAATAATGCTACACAGTTAATTTAGGTGTTTTACTTTAGAAAATGAAGATCAAATCATGCACACAAACACGCGTAACAAAACGTGAATAAGTCAGTCCAATCAAATTTGTGATAATGTAGCTGTAAAACTTCCTTGGAACAAATTCTTGATATGTGCAGGTTCAGGAGTCTATGTTGTCTCGCTGTAACTGGGAAAACAGTCTACTTTCATAAATATGGTAACCCTACATTAGCATATAGTTGATATAAACCTGGCCAACCATAAATAGGCTGTGTTAATGTGCTAATGTTCGAATTCTTTTTTTTTTTTTTAAACACAATATATTTTTGTTACACAATATATAATTACCTTGATGGCTCATTCTAACACCAAAGGAAGCATCGTCTGTCAGTTGCTGCTGAGATGATCGCCACATTTCATCATTCTTATCGCTTATTAAATATTCCTGCCTGCTGGGAGAATGCACGTCGTACGTAGACCTATTACAAAGGTTATAGCAAATCACGTCTACCTAGGGTATTATGGGAAATGTGCCTTTATTTTCAGCTCAATATGCAGTCATGTGAAAAAGAAAGTACACCCCATTTGTAAATAGCGGAGCTGCTTTAGTTTCAACATGTGCAAACACAACGCATGCAGCTCCGCTCATCTGCTGTGTTCGAGCACTGTCACTCTGTCTAAAAGGAACACTAGCGGACGCTTCCATTTTTCTCTGGCGCATAGACCAAACATGTTTACCCCCCCTGCCCCCTTGCTCTATAATCTCATCGATCTGATGAGATTGTGTTGTCAAACGTTAATTTGTAGGCCATATTACTCG
>JAODOY010007766.1:28874-56118 GCA_025399855.1 Forbesichthys papilliferus | reverse complement strand
ATATATAGGCAACTTCAATCAAACCTGAGTGATTTTGTTGTGGTTGGCCAAGAACATGGACAAGTTCTGAGACTCCTGAATGGACGAGGGTTCAGACATCTTCCTCAGGAACTGTGCTGCTCTGGAGGGAGGAGAAACATGAATATTCTGTGGTAGTAAAGCACCTAATAATTCATATTCACAGGGAGCATCTATTCACCAACTGACAAACCTTGAGCTGGGTAAGGATGGACAGAAAGACAGACAAATTGAATGGAATGAAAAATACTGGTGAAGTACCTTTTGTAGGCAGAGTGGTCATTCTTGACACTACATTTCATGTTCTTGAGCTCATCCAACACCGCAAACATGTTGATGAACTTTCCCAGGGTGAGCAAGTAGGCCTCCGACACAAAGTCTTTCCTGCGCTCTACGTGACAAAGACGACGCACCTCCCCGCAGAATCGGTCAGTTGCTGTACGCTACAAGACAGAGGATGATAAAGTATTACAATTCAAAGTGTCAACAAACTCAAAAAAATATTGGAACACAATTATGTGGGTGAAAGTTTACCTGCGCACAATCTCACCTGGACGTACATGCGGTTCATTACGTAGGTGAAACCTCACACTTTACTACATGATCTCACCTGGAAGTACATGAAGTTCATCAGCTTGGTGACCTCAGGTTCCAGGACCTCAACTGTCTTCTCATAGATCTCAACTCTGTTGGGCTGCTCGTTGCATTTGACCTGACCGCAGGAGAGTACAACGGAAAATGAGACTTCACACTACTTTAATTATGCTACAAATGGTGAGAGCAAGTGTTTTGCTTAGTCAACCGTTTTTAAACGTGAATGCAATTTCAAAAGGTAGATGCTGTACTGAAGGAAGACAGTATGTACTTTGTTACCGTGGTTAATGGACTGAAAGCAGTTGACGTTAACAGAGGGTGACATGCATTACCTCTGCAGTAGATTGTGATCTACAAGGGGAACCATGTGTAGAGAAGTATGCAAGCAAGGTTTTATATAGCTGATCTATATAGGTGATTGCGGGCTTCCCTATATTCCCCTTACATAACATTGTTTTGCGACTACCGGTGCTTGGTTGCGAGTCCAGGGGATTTAGTTCTCAGCCATGTTCGTGCACGTTACCTGGGGTATAGCACGGGAACAGCTTCTCCATGTGTAGAGCATCACGGCATACTCCTGCCCTTCCTCCAGCATTTCGTTCTAAGAGGGGAGAAACACATTGTTGTCCATCTCAAACCGTTATCACATGCATGAATGCATGTATGCGTGTATGTGTGTATAAGTAACGTATTAATCATTTAAATTGAACGCGTATGTAAAATATAAATAATTTCACAAAGCAAACCATCACACACTGACTACAGGAATGAAATGTTGAGTTTGGTCCCCTCACTTTATTTATTGACACTAATAAATTGCTTAATTTCCTCCCCAATAACCATTTGGTTCAGATACAACAGTGAGACACAACAGTGTATCTCAAAACCATAGCAACACATCTGTGACACTAATCAAAGGATTTCCTGGCAATATCATTTCACAACATTCAATGGTAGAGTAGAAGGCGCCCAATGAAAATCAACTGCATGCACATGTAATGCAATGCAAATGTAGTGTCTGTAAATGGACATACAGTAGAAGAAATAGGGGAACTACAGTGTGAAATGCTGCAATTTGCATAGTCAGTCCACACATACCGGTTAATTTACTGTAATAAATTAATCTTCCAAATAGCGTCAAAATACATCACATACATAAATACATTCATGCATTAGAACTAAAAAAGCCTGTAGTCACCAGTGTGCTGAGAGCAACGCATCCACGCATGCTTCAATGTTTTCAACACAACCCCCATCTCAATACAATGTGCTGCTCGAGTCAGACCCCAACCTACGAAACTCCAATTATATCCGGCTAATTAGACACAGAGCACCATCGGTTCTTAATAGAAACCACGCTAATGCAGTCATTTGCATTGGTGGTTTAATGGAGACATCCATCGTGCTTGCCCTTGTTTACCAAGCCCCTACTATGTTGATTTGCCTGCCACAATCATCCACAAGCTTACAACAAGAAAACTAATTTAAACAGCTTTGTATTACTATATTCATGATTACTCCTCAAGTACTTTACCATGCTAGAATGAATAGTGGCCTGCTCAATGTATCTGGCGATGCCGGTGACGAATGCATTGCGGTCCTCGAAGTTAGTGTTGAAATTTGGCTGAGGGGGACAGAGAGAAGACAAAACAAAATCAAGAGACTGTTCAATCTAATAAGAGGAATGTTATGCGTTATGACCTCCCCTCTAAACATCCCTTGGGTTTTATCGTTCCTCCCTTCTAGTACATTTACCATGTCCTGGATAAAGTATTTTCACATAATGTGTCGGCTCCCGAGTGCATAGGCAAACGGTTGAACCCAATAGACACTGCAGTCAAGGGGAGTCAAAGGGGCTGACTGAAGCTCCAAACAACTTTCCCAGCAACTCTCACCTGGTATATGAGCGAGGCAGGCAGGGGTTCGATGCATGGCTGCTGGTCCGGCAGGGGCAGCTCCTCAAGCAGGTCCACGTTGGAGAGGGCGTCCTCTAAAGTCACAGTGGACGCCATCCTGCTGATTGGTTGAGAGAGGAAATATAAACTGTTAGCCTGCTAATGGTGCTTATTAATACATGTCAATCCACTGTTTCTGCTGAGTAAAAAAGCTGACGTGTTTTTTCCCTATATTACAGACCTAATAAAAGGTACCGTATGAGTTGTATGAGGTACCGTAACGTTATTTTACCATTACTGAGACCCTACAAAATAAAAATAGTATTGCGCTTCTGCTACGAGTCTAAACCTGGCTTTTTAGTTTTGTGTTTGTCAGGTGTTGCGTAATGAGACATATGGATTGTTTAATTTTGAAGAGATACATTTTTCCTTTGCCTGTTTCCAAAGCCAGTACACAGAAACTATATTGCACATTTTATTGGCTGTTAAAATAAATATAATTAAATAATACATGCATAACAAGCCTGCACACTATAAATCTAAGATATGGTCCACTAGCTTGTGTCTTTTGGTATAAATTTGATGTTACTGCTGATTGGGGAATTTTACTGAACAATCCAAAAGCACGTTGCAATAAGAATTTACAGTAGGCAAACAATCCACAGCTTCTAGTAACCAGATAGACAAAAGACTGGGGGTGTCAACATGCACAGCAGAGGGTCAGGGGAGAGTCACAAACACAGAACAAGGAGAACAGTGATTCTTTCTATTGAAATGTTTCATTTAGGACTACATGTATGCCTTGTCCACACACGTACACATGGATTTTGTAAAACGTAGCATTTCCTATGGGGTTTGGGGTTTGGCCTTTAGCCCGTGCGCAAACTGCTTTTCTGGGTCACTGAAAACAGGAATTTTGCTAAACTCCTTCCTGGGTGAAGATAATCTAACATTCTGTTCATGTGTAGACAGAAAAACCTTTTACATCAGTGTGCTCCATTTTCTCCTTTGTTTACATGATGTTTCTTGTTATTGTGTTTTCATGTGGATGGAGATTTCAAAATAGTGCTGTGTGGACGATATTATTTTAAGAAACAAAGGAGACAAATCCCCTTTTAACAAATAAGGCCATAAAGTACACACTAAACCACAGAAGGGGGGGGGGCGGGAGCAGCAGGTAAACATATAAGGTACACAAACAACAGGGCAGCTGCCCTGTTGAGAAGGAAAATAAAACGAATGTGTCGAAAAGCTTGGCCTTATCCATGAATCACTTCTACATACATAAAGTAACCACACAAGCCCAGAACTTTAATCTAAAAAGATTAAATAATTTTAAGGGTACACTGGAGGCTAGTAATAGTAAGAGTCTGAGATAAACCTTAATCTACATTCCCGGAGTCTGAATGGTTCACTTTATAGCAAATCATCTGTCCTTTAATCTCTTCAAATTCAATGTGGAGTCACCTCTAGCGTGCAACTGGAACTGAAGCTCTGTTGTGAAAACACAAATACATTTGCAAGACATACACTAGATGTGGTAACTTCTGGCTATGTATATTTTTGCAGAAGGTGTATGATTTACTAACAATCCAATAGAATTGTCTGCACCTGTTTTATGCTCTTCACTTTATTAAAGTGCAGTCTACTGGATAAAATAATGCAGCGTTCAAGTGTTTTGATGTGCACACTTATAAATGATTGCAAAGATCAATTAGATTATCAGATTTCTCGCCAATGAGCTATTGGATCTTATTTCTAGCCTCACACGCAATAAGCATCTTGACCAACAACATGATGCTGACTGACCTATGCACCACCACAAACAGGGAAGTAGTCTACTGTATGACTCAAACAGTGTGACACTAGATAGAAAAACACTAAACTCATAAAATAAATAAATTGGGCAAATTATTATAGTGTTGAAATTATTTCAGAAATCAAGAGTCAATATAAAAATGTAAAATAAACTTTAAACATTTAAAAATAAGAGTATAAAAAGCTACTTTAAAAAAAATAAGTTACCACTTCTGTTTTGCATTTGGGCCTACTTTGTTCTGCAGACTACTTTCAAAATTAAATAAGGAACCCCAATTCTTACTTTAGTTCCTCTAAAGAAAATCCACGCTTCACAATCTAGCATGACATGTTGTGTCTAAACAAAGACTTGTAGCAGCAGCCCCATATTAAAAGCATAAGGAGCTTAATGCAGCTCAAAGACGGTAACATACAGTAGGTGTGCCAGCCCAGATACTGTGTAAATATAAAAGCACCACTTTGCAGCACAAGGCAATTTGGACCTGACGGAGGGTGTAGCCTTGTTTTGTCTGCAGGCTGTCAACTGTCTGAAACTACCAACCTCATCTGACCGTCTCAAATGTTATTTTAGACTAAATGAGAACAGGGCAAAGGAAGGCTACACTGCTGTAGCCTCCCATGCCATTTACTCATTTTTGCTGTACAGGAAGAGTTTATTTTTTCTACAAAGAGAACAAGATTATTCTACAGGTGTCTTTCTGTATTAGAGCATGTGGCACTGCGGTTGTGAATTTGAACAGATACCGTATATCAAACTAACCACCTCAAATACCTTATGCATTCCACAAAGGAGTGGGGGGGGTTGAACCACTGAATTATACAGACAATGGCTCATTGGCATGTTAAATGCACTTGTGTATATTAGCAGAAACTCCCATATAGGCCTACCTAAAGACATGTCAGAAGAATACATATGATACATGTGACTAGCTAAATTCTCGTGCTTTTTAGGTGATGTGACTGACAACTGCTGCATGATGGAAGAATTAAACCACCAATTAAATTATTATGTTTGCTTCCGCCGGCTTGATAGATTACATCCTCAACATGAGATTATTTAGTGTCAGAGGGCAATCTGTTCCAGGCCTAAATGTATATTTATCAACATGATCTAATACTTCTCCAGTTTGTATCACATCAACACTTTTTGTGATTTATCAGAAACAAATATATACACGGCAAGAGAGACATGTAAAACAGTTTCATGTTTGCAGGATATCACATGTCATATTTGCAGGATATCACACTAAATTTTGAACAAAGAGAAACCGTGAAGATTTAAAGCATACAGTACACATCCTTGACAGACAGCTCTTGCTGTTGTTTACAAATGTGCAAACACACTTGTCATCTGTAAATCCCCAAGCCTGTCTATAACGATGTCCCACAAGGCTCCATGCTTGACCCCCTGCTGTTCACCATTATGCATGCTACCCCAGATCATCCAACATTGTGGTCTTAACTTCCAATGCTATGCAGATGACTCTATATAAGCCTGTCACAATAATAACTATATCGACTTATTGTGCAATATATGGACATGACATTTTTTTCAGACCTCAATAATATTGCTTGCTATTATTGTTTTTACACACGTGCTGCGACATATGACATGTTGCGCTTCTCCTGTGCTCTCACCTGCCTACTCGTAGGCAGCGCTCCACATACACAAGCAGAAAGAGGTAAGAGGTAAAGTGGAAAAAAGTGTTCCTCAAGGCCAAACAGTGTTTTAATATGTGTTTTTTCACTAATGACTGCATAATTCCAGCCAACTACATTTGGAAGAAGGCAAATATGCAGCATTTGTAAACCATGGTAGCAACTGCCCATCCGCTAAGGTCAAAAATCTAGGTGCCATTCTAGATCTCTCTCCGTTAAGCCACTCTTCAAGTTTGTCACGAAACTATGCGCTCCTTCCACACAGACCCTATAAAGATGAAGCGCATTTAAGTCCTGCCCACACCAGGGTGGGAAGGGGACATTTAATCACTCTCCATTCACAGTATTGTGTGAAACTGTTTCCTTGTTATTTCTTACTTCTAACATTTCTGTTATTTCTGACTTCTTGCAACATTTGAAAAATCCCAGGCTGTAGTGTGACAGAATGCACTACCCAGCATATGGGCTGTATAAAGGTTAAAGCACCCAGAACTATTCATAAGCTGTCAAACCAAAAATGCAAGGTTTAGAAGAATTAGACACAAGTGGATACAGGCAACAAGAAACAAGGAAAAAAAATCAAGTGGGACATTTAAAATGCCTACGCGTGTTGTGCTAAAACTGGTCGACATGGCGTGCCAAAATAGTCCTTTGGCATGGAAAAATATCGAATCAAATGTTTTAGCAAGGTAAAATAATTTAACATACTGTAGCGTCATTTGTGTCTACCTGGGAGATTTCAATGAAATATGAATCGTTGCGCTCTGTCTCTATCCAGTTTGGTCTCCTTTAAGACCCTTTTCAGGACAAAAGCTTAGAAAAACTGGTTGGTTACCCTGGTGGTAGTGAATCCTGTCACACACAGCAAATGTTACATTGTTTGGTAGAAGCCAGAAATGACCCGGAGTTATCTTAAAGTATTTGCAAAGTTAAGGCCCAGGTGGGCGTGGTTTTCAGAGTATGACACTGTCTCTGTCTCTATGGCCAAGACTCCTATGTATTTTCTTTATCTTCCCATCCCACTGTCAACAACCGTGAAAAGTGTTGTACCTCCCTCTCATTTGAATCACACACCTAAAAGCATCGCCCGGGCCTCCTTCTTTCACCTCCAAACATATACACGCTGTCCTTCACTCTCATACTCAAGCACTGAAACCCTCATTCAAGCCTTTGTCACTATCTTCCCCGTCCAGATTACTGCAACTCTCTTCTCTCTGGCATCCCAACCAAATGTATCAATAGACTCCAATTACTACAGAACTCTGCTGCCAGAATCCGAACAAACACAAAGTCAACAAACCACCAATTCCTTCCTGTACAATTACATATGCATTTACAGACTTTCCTCTTCACCATGGGGGCTCGGGCCCATAGCCCACATTCTATGAACGACATGCCACCCCGGTGGTTAGCTAAGCTCCTCCAAACCCACCTTTTCAAGGTTGCCTATGACATTTGAACCGCTGTTACTTGACTCCCTTGCCCTTCCAACAAGCATGTATTATTTTATTTATATTGTATATATTTCCCAGTTCTTTTTGATTTGTGTTGTCTTGTTTATAGAATGTATATTCTGCCTTGGTCAAATGTTTATTAATAAAATATATATGTCTCAGCCAAATGTTGTATATCTATGTATTTGCAATGTACGATATCCTTGAGTGTTTTGCCAGGCTTCCTAAATCAAATGTATTATTATTGTCGTCATCATCTTTAGACTACTCCTGCATCCTATTTGGGTGTCAGGCTCCTCCAGTATGTCCAAAACCGTGCACCGTAATGCATAGACCTGCTGTCACTGTGTTTTCAATTGGTCAGTTAGAGACAAATATTGAATCAGATGTGCATTATTAAACCGAATCTGCAAACTGTTTAATGTTATATTTGTGTAATAATATTATTTACGATATAAATCACACATATTATTGATGGTGAATGGATTACAGTCCGATATAAAGGCTAACTATGCAGTTTCCTAAAAGTATCGTAAAAAGACGAATTCCTGAGAGCGTTAGTTGCCGTAGCCTGGGATTAGTCACTATTCGGGCCTGTGAGTCAGACGCATTTCTCGTCGTTGTGCAGCTGTGTGTTTTCACATATATTAACATTTAGAAAATCGTACAAAAACAAGGTTTCGTTAGGTACTGATTATTCAACTTTCACAAAAAAAAGTTATGTTGTAAAGGCAACACCCAAAGAAACACCACCACTTTTCGTATTGGTTTCAAAGCAACTTCGTAAGCAATGCAGACTTCTCACTCACCCAGAGTTTAATTCCACTGAGATTTAGATGGTTTATACCTAGTGCGCCATTAATGACCAATACTCGAAGTGTGGATCCCACTGGTAATTGGGAATACAAGTTTGAAATGTTCTATCCAGGGTTTTTGTCGCGCAAAGGAATCTTTCTGTGGTCGATAATATCATGGGCGGACACGCAGGCGAGCATAGAAGTTGAGTTGGGAGTTCCTGTCCTAGTCTGAAACAGGGAAATTCAACAGGAAACTGCTCATTGCTGCGATGCGAAGCTTCTCCGCGAGGGGCGTTGGGATCAAGTAAAACCAAAGGAAAGTAGCCTACGATGGGAAATGTCAGAGGGTGAGGGAACTACGGTCTCCCCAGAAAAGGGAGGGTTTTGCGATTTGAATTTACAAATTGACTGAGAGATACGTTTCCTCTTTAACCTAACTAGTAATTGCTGATTTTTCTTGTATTATAAGTTTTGCATAATGAATAATATGAATAATAAAGCATAAAGTATAAAATAAAATACAAAAATAACATTTGGGACTATGCTTGGGAGGTCTACTCGAGGCTACATAGGCTAAGGGTCTACACTTAGTGTAGAAATCAGTCTCGTCTTTTATTAAGGTGAAATGGCTTAACATTAAACATGCACATTTTTAAATGCTAATTAGTCGTATGAGTTTATTTTATAGTGCCTTTTCACGTCACCATTATTTGCAATTTTTGCAATTCATACCCAAGGTTAGCGTTGTAAAATGAACAAAACAATTACAGCTATTTCAACAAAATAAATATTGAATGTGAATGCTTCACAGTAATGACTGACATCTGCAAACTGATTTATTTCAATACCAAATATGCTTGGTCTGCCAGTTCACATATCAGACTAATAATATTACGTTTTATGACACAATTGTTCATTAAATAAAGATGAGTCAGTAATGTAATTGTAACGCAAATATAGTTACATTGAGAAACAAATGACAACCTCAATCATATGAATATGTACAATACACCTCATGTAATAATACACATTATAAACAGTAATTACACAGTAATTACAAGATGCTGTGTGTATCTGTATCTCTATGAGGACAACTATGAATAGTTTAGTCCTCCAAACTTAGATAATACACATCATATCTTAGTCATACATTTCTAAATCTGTAACAGCAGTGACAGCTGCATTCCCTTCCTGTTGGCCCTTGAATGAGGTTTAAATATTTTTCTGACACATATGCTATTTATGAATGGTCTCACTTGCATGCTACTGTAACAGCAGAGAAAATGCACACAACATTGAACAGTTTATCAAGCCAACCATCTGTACACGGAGTCTGCACTCAGCACTGCTCAAATCCAGCCATCAGAGACAGGGCAAGGCTCTCCACTATAATTAAAATACAACAGTGGTATGGTTACTTGAATTCCTCTAGGCACTACAATGGGAGAAAGCAACAAATCACATGTATTACAAAGTAGCAGGGGCGTACTTACAATAAGGAAATGAACCGCGGCACACAGCTTTATTCAGAATTGTCACAAGGAACATGTGACAGTTTTTAAAGTCTGACTCCATCTTATCAATGGACTCAATCCTGTAATGGAAGAAAACACTCAGTTTAAAACAAAAAAGTTGTCGGTCATCAAAAATTAAATTAAGACATCTCAGATCGCTGTCGCTATTGACATTTATTACAGAAAAAAACGTTATTGACCATGTTCATCAAAATTATGAATTATAATATCCAAAGCTCATACAGCTTTGTTTTAATTTGTTGTTACAATATACTGTATCTGCTGCTAAATATATGCAAAATACATTGATCCATGGGTGTAGATTTCGTTTAAACATGTGGGGGGACATATAAATGGGCGGGGGGGGTGTTTGGGGGTTCTCCTACTCTTCTGTCCTCTTTTCTTTGGGGTAGGTAAATATGCATGTGACATTCATGTCAGTGGTCAACTAATTCATTTTAATTAATTTATTAACCCCTAGACTTCAATAGCTCATATGCTCATGTTCAAAACCTGCATATTCAAAACATCCGTGTTTTGGGATGATCTAGGCATTTCGGCAACATTTTGGACATAACTTATTTTACTATCGCCGGGCGGCCCCAGTGCATCTTTTGGGTGGGACAAATACACTTGTTCTAAATATTGAAGGGGATGCATCCCCTGCAAACACTCACTTCCATGCTCCAAATGAAGCTTGCCATCGATCAGAGAAGATGAGGACCAAATTGAGGACCTTCATTATCGCCTCTTTGACAAAACTGACCTGCAAAACATCCCAGCATTGAAGATGAACATAAATATAGCACAAAATATCCATCCAGCATCATTTGAACTGTGGTTACACCATTTCATGGAAGAATTTTACAAGACCTCACATTGTACTAGCAATTAGAGCAGAGGTGTACCTTCTCCCTTAGCAGACAGCGGTCATGAATGGTTGACAGGTATCTGTAATGAATCTTGATCAGCTGGTCCAAGTCCTTAGCTTCTTGTACTTGGTGCTGGAACTCCAGGCCGGTGCTATGCAGGATCTACAGCAACAGGTTTGTAACGTATGTGTAGATGATGAAAATTATGTTACAATTATGTTCTCAATCATTGAATAAATGTACATAAATACATGATTTCTGTGATAAATACTTAGCAATTTCCACTTCTTATTTTACATTAGAATTTGGTTAACTGTGTGTTGCGGTAATATCGTGGCCCTGTGGCACTGGCTCACTTATGAATAACAACTTATTCAATTTTTTCAAGCTGACATAAGTGTCTGTTTTCATTTATTTACACAAATTAATTAAATGTTAAATTTAATATAAAAATGAAATCAAGTAAATATTAGAACGCTGTATACCGTCAATTAGTGGCTTGTGTTTGGTGTGACAGATTACTGTTCTCACCCTGGTCATGATGTAGTTATGCAGGCTGTTGACAAAGTGCATTAATTTGACCCGTAGAAGACACATTCGGTGAACCTGCTGATTTATAGGCTCTTTAGTAGCCTTTTCCTCAGCTACGACTCCCTCCAATTTCTTAGTGGCCACCGTCAAATCTATCGTAAGGCAATAGATTATACCCATTATTTAAAGAAGTGTTAATGATCATATTTAGCTAACATAAGCAACAACCACATACATATAGGGTGCATATGATATTACATGTTTAATTTAAATGTAGCCTTGTGGTATCATCCTGACATCGCAAACTCCAATTCCATTCCATCAGTCTGGAACCCCTTAATTTAAAAATGTTAGTAAAACATGTAGAGAACAATCCAGCTGTTTCGGTTTCCACCGGCACTCTAGCTGATTGGGTGAGATAGAAGTATGTGGCCCAATAGTGTGTAAGGAAGTTTGACTGAAATGTATTAGCACCGCCTTTATGACAAACGCTTTTGAATGGAGGGTTTCAGACTGATGCCGCAAATTAAACTGGAGATTGCGAGATCAGTATGGTCTAGTTTAAATGTACATGCATAACAAATACCACTGAATCGAAGTGTGTCTAAGCTGTATTTGGCCCATTTTATCTGCAGTAGCAGGAGAAACACTTGATTGTAGATCTTATGGCACTCGGAGCTGATTACAATGTCAACAGGCCATGGAACCTGGTGGTCAAAAACATGTTGTTCGCACCTAAAAGTGTTATTATGTTAAGAGTTAATTTAGGAGTGAAACATTCTATTCACTTACCTTATAACTAAGAGTAAGTACATCCAGATTATTCACAGGCTGTTTTTTCCTGGCTGGGTCAATTGTCTCCAAGAAAATAGATAGCCTTCAAAGAAAATAATTTTAGGCTAAAAATATAAATTTGTATACATTATATTATACATTTTGTCTTTGAAAAGAGACAATATACGTGTAGTACCTGCTACTGTCCTCTGGGCAGCGCTGTCCAACTGCTTCCTGCAGCTGAACATTGAGAAATGACAACTGTTGCCAGCTCTCCTTCTCCAGCACTTTGTCAAAGATGGCTGTGTAGAAGTCATACATGGTGTCTCCAGCCTCCAGCAGAAAGTAGTTCCTCATAGCTTGCAGGTATTCCAGCAGTCTGCGACACACATTATGAAGAGTTCAGTTGACAGCTAGGTTTCTTTGCAGCAGTGGTTCAAAAGTGAGATCTTAAGATCTAAGATAGCATAAATACACATCATCAATACTAAACACTAACTAATCAACCACAAAGCATATTTAATATGCTGTGTTGTATTAGCTGTATGCTGTGTTGTATTGGCATATTTTAAATTAAAACTGAATTAGAAATGCTATTTTTTATTTTATCATTAAAATAAATACACAACTATAAAAATCTGCAAGTAGTAAGCGTCATTTCACAACTAACACAAAACTTTCAGTTTGAAAACCATTGACTTTCAGTAATATGTCATTTTAGTCTCATCATATTTAGAATAAGTAGGCCTAGTTCCAACTCATAAGGAGCCTTTCCAGATGAAACCACTGGTTACTTGTAGTCTTTCTTTAAGGTCTTCATGAGGTTTCCGCAACACTCAATGTATCTCTTCTCAATGTGAGGGTAGAGACAGGACCGAAGGGTCAGTTCAAAAGTCTGGCAGGTCACAGCCTGGGACGATCGGTCCACTATGAACTCGCCTCCGGAGAACTGCTCATGGAAGTCACTCTGCTCCAAGTAGAGCCTGAAGAAAACATGTCAGTCATTCGGCATTGATTGCAACACATTTCTACTTCCTCTGTTAATCAAGTAAATGCTGCTCAGCATTTACTTGATTTTTGAAGTGGTAACAAAATGGTCAGATTTTCAGTTCATTTTTAATCACAATTTACAGTAACTTTACCCTCTGTTCCACAAGAAGAACATCCATTTAGAAAATGTAAACATAAAGTAATGAATAAGGACTAATCCACAGATCAGACTACATAGGCCATTAATGACCGCTTATAACATATTGCTATTACAATAGCCTGTTAGATCTTGTGAGGGGAAAATGTTCACATATCCCCGAATGCAATGATTTTCTTCTTAAAAGTGTGAGATTTTTTAGTGAAGATTTTAAAATAATGTTTGCATCTACAACATATATAATTATGACCTTGCATGAATCCTGTCGAATAAGCCACTGGCCCTAAAAGTATTCTGATGTTGTTCTACATAATACAGTCAGCTAACTGCATAGCTGTGCTTCTCGCTCACCTGGCAAAGTTGATGGCCAACAGAGGATCGTGGATGTCATAAATCTGTAGATGTTGTGCCACGATGGACTGCATCTTGATAAGGCTTCTCTTGGTTGCTTGTTGCTCAGTGACGGTATCTGTCGGGGAGTCCTCACGGTGGCAGAGCCGTGACTGCACAGACTCCAGAAAGAGTGTGTATAAACTCTTCCGCTCAGCATCTAAAATGTGCATACAAGGACATTATCCCATTCAACCATGTATTAGTGCAAATGATGCCAATGGCTGTCAATTGGCCTTTAATACCAGGTGACCACCTTTAACCAAATTACATTGTTATGATATTCAAACCAAAGAGCTTAAGGGCGTGCTCACACGTGGCCCAGTTGCCCGGAACCGTGCCCGAGCACAATTGTCCCCCCCCCCCTCCTGCTGACCTGCACTCACACTGCACTTAACATTCAGGGCCAGCGCACGCTTACTCCAAAACATTAGGTTGGCTACTTGGTTTCAGGCCATATATTTTTGCCACATCATCGTTCCACTGGTATATGTCCGACGAGCTACCAGATTTACGAAGTGCCGGTACCTTCAGATACTGAGCACGCAGTGTTCAACAGCTTTTGCCAACAGGGCTCACGTGTTTCTTTGATACCTACGAGTAAGTAGATAGTTCTTGTGTGTTGTATCCAAGTTGCTTCTGAATATCCATCCATCCATCTTCATCCGCTTATCCAGAGTTGGGTCGCGGGGGCAGCAGCTCCAGCAGGGGACCCCAAACCTCCCTTTCCTGAGCCACATTAGAAAGCTCTGACTAGGGGATCCTGAGGCGTTCCCAGGCCAGTGTGGAGATATAACCTCTCCACCTAGTCCTGGGTCTTCCCCGAGGCCTCCTCCCAGCTGGACTTGCCTGGAACATCTCCCAAGGGAGGCGCCCAGGGGGCATCCTTACCAGATGCCCGTACCTCCTCAACTGGCTCCTTTCAACGCGAAGGAGCAGCGGCTCTACTCCGAGTTCCTCACTTCCATCCTCCTGATGAAACCCATTTCGGCCGCTTGTACCCGTGATCTTGTTTTTTCGGTCATGACCCATCCTTCATGACCATAGGTGAGGGTAGGAACGAAAATTGCCCGGTAGATCGAGAGCTTTGCCTTCCGGCTCAGCTCTCTTTTCGTCACAACGGTGCGGTAAAGCGATTGCAATACCGCTCCCGCTGCTCCGATTCTCCGGCCAATCTCTCGCTCCAATGTCCCCTCACTCGCGAACAAGACCCCGAGGTACTTAAACTCCTCTACTTGGGGTAAGGACTCATTCCCCACCTGGAGTAGGCACTCCATCGGTTTCCGGCTTCTGAATACTCATCTGCCCAAATATCCAATAAACATTGCACTTCTGCCGTAGACCAAAGTGTTCCCTTTGCCGCCATGCTGTTTGTAATGAAACAACTGTTGCGTCGATGACTTCAGTTCCATGCTCGGGCATGTTTGCGATCACACTGATGCGTACCGCGTACAGCGCCCGAGTCCAACCAAACCCTGCCCTGGCCCACCTCTTTTAAGTGGGCCAAGGCGTGCCGCGCCCGGGCACGGTACGGAGCGATCACACTAGTCAAACGAACCGAACTTTGGGGTCAAACAAGCTTGGGCACGGTTTAACTGGACCTAGTGGGAGTAAACCCTAAGTAGATTGCACCCCCCCCCCAATCAAACGTTGATATTATTTGCTCAATCAATAACAGTTTTCCTCTGAATGGTTCCATACTAGCAGCAGTACAGGAAAATGAAGGAGCTCACAAAAGCTGAAACTTTTTGGAACATTTTTCAAGTGAGGAAAAAAAAATGTAATCACATTATCTTGTAAGGTTAAAGTAAACACGTATAAACCTCTCCAACACCATACACAACTGAACAGGTGACACCCACGGAACGTCGAACAATGGCTGACCTCTGGACGAGCTCTCGGACTGCTCAGCCTCCTTGCAGTCCAGGTTCCTGAGCAGCTGCATGGACTTGCCCGCCATGATTATCTGCTTGAGGACAGGCTTGAGGAAGGAGACCATGGTGAGCTGTCTGCTGCTGCCGCTGTTGGAGCCCTGGTCCCCTCCAGAGCTGCTGCTGGCAGCGTCGCTCAGCCGCTCGTCGCTCTCCACCGTCTCTGACACACTGTACAGCGTGTAGGTGGCATACCAGAAGTCCCTATGGTTGACGGGAACATCCTTGTTCCTGGGCAAAGAAATACCAGCTAAAGGTTACCCTTCCAATAGTCAATACAGCAGATGTTCATATCCAAAGTACCTTTATAGAACACAATAATAAAGTGCTCTAGGATACAGGACAGAGCCTGTACAGAGCTTGCTAGTGGGTACTGTCTGACTCATTGTGGGCATATGTAGTGTAAACCAGAGTCGCTGACTTTAATTGCTGATTTGACTGAGAATCGGTGATTGACAATAATGGACCAAAACGTGTATTTTTTGGCAGGAGCTGCATAGTCAATGTTTTTTTTTATTTTTTTATGCTGAGACATGCTGAGACAGCACAGCGAGATTGAAGTTTGAAATCAGTCTGTAGAGCTTGAAATCCTTGCGAATGAAACCGAGAAACAACTGAAATGACCAAATCGGTGTCGTACTACATGTGCGTTTTTAGGTAACGTTCACCTCTGTATAATAAACTCTTTGGCCGGGTCAAACAACTGGCCATGGACAATCCATTCGTCTACAATCTCCAAGTAGGGTCTGACCGTCTCGGTCCACAGGGAAAACAACAAAGCAACCTACAAGAAGGATGGCAGTGATTAGTATAATACAGTATAGAGCCATTCTGCCTTACAGTATGTGGGTCAGGGCTCAGTATTCACTCACAGCTTGCTCAGATGCTTCCCCAACGCTGTCGTACTCAATGATAGCTTTGTAGAGGGTGTTGAGCAGGTGTGAGGCTCGCACAACATTTGGGGTCTCGGAGGGAACTTCGGCTACCCCGGTACAGAAGACTTTGTGCAGTACTTTGATTTGAGCCAAATGGGGGTTGAGTCGCTCCAGAACAGCAGCCAGCGTGACTGTCTCATCTGGAAAAGTGGACACAAACAGACTCAAGACACGGCAAATGTTTTTGTCAGCCTGAAAATAACACCCCCGATCATTCTCCAATCAGAGCAGGGATAATATTGAAAAGGTCCCACCCATCTCTGTGGTTGGGTTTAGAAACAGGGACATTTACTGGCCTTGTGGCAGTAAATGTAATTGTAATCTTGTCATCTTCAGTGTGAGTAGTACTAGGCTCAAATATTTTTTGTTAAACATAAATGTTCCAGTTTAAGTAGCATTATGAATAAGGTTCAGCGGTTATGTGCTGGATTTATTTGGTCTTGTTTTACGATGTGATTGGTCAAGAGACATCTGGACACGACACCTGCCTTTGCAGATGATCTCTCTCTCTATTGCGGTCAGCTCCTGTTTGAAGCTGCTGAAGAACTTATAGAGAGCCCAGACAAATGCCTGGTAGGTCCTGAAGGGAGGCTCCGAGCCCTTCCTGGAGGCGTAGGAGCATCCCGAGCCTGGCGGTGCTGCTTCACAGGCGTGTCCCGTCACCTCGTCCATGAACCGCTGCAGCCCGAACACCGCCTGGCCGTACACGGCAATGTGTTCCAGCACAGACCGCAGGCAGTTCTGCAGCACAGGAACACCAGGCGCTCAGACAGTGTGCAGGGTCGGTCACGTGACCCAACTCCCAGTTTACACCGGGCGCCTCTCCGTCGTATTCGGGCTCCGCCACAGACCTCTTGACAATGGTCAAGAGGTCGTCTCTCCGCTCGGCTCCGTTAAAATAAGGTGGCACTTCTATTTTTGACGGAAGCATGCAATGCAAAGGACAGAGCAAAAGAGTCGGAGGAGAGACACGCCCGGTGGAAAAAAGGCTTACGAAGTTTTAGTCTAGCGTGTTCACTGAAGAGTTTGTCTCTGGAAATCTGGAAACTTCACTGCTGCTGACTAGTTGTGTACATTTGCTTCTATAAAACGAATTATTGTATGTACTTCAATTCATTTTATAAATCTAATTATTTTTATTGTCTGCTTATGTCATCAATTGAATTAGTAAAGGATATTGGGCCAGTTTCACAGACATGGGTTATGCCTAGTCTTAGACTAAAAACTTTCCCCCACAATGGAGATCTTCATTGAATTTTCCTTTTAGTCTTGGACTAGTCTTAATCCATGACTCTGGCCCACAGACTCTGATTTATATATAAATGTACCTTAAAGGAACAATACCAAAAAAACTCATAGCAAAAATTGTTTCAAATGTATGGGCCATTATTAGCCATCTGCAGAGATTGATAATGATCTATTTATTTGAATCAGGTGTGTTGAAGCATTCCTTAGCAACAGGCACATATGGTTGTATGTAGGTTTCACCTGCCTGCCTGTTATAGTGAAATTCACATCTAAAACATGTAGTGCAGTGGGTCCTCAGGACAGGAGAGGAGAGGAGAAACACTGCCATAGTCTACCACACCACAATTTTACTTACACCAGTGAGATGAGTTACCACCACATTATTCCTCACTGACACTTTCCCATCATTATGCTGAAATATAAAGTGTTTCTTCACCCCAGAGAGAAGCCTGAAATAGACAGAGTCCATTAGCTTAGTAACATTTTTACGTATAACAAGGCATCAAAAGATCAAGATAATGCTAATATCTCAAAGCCCTTTGAGTTGCTAGAGGGAAATCTGATATAAAGGGGATGCAGTTAACAGCTTGTTTTACAATCTGACCCCTAAACAACAGTCTTACCATAATGTCTCCCGTATCACTTGAGTCTCTGTGACGAAGGCCTTTTCTTCTGGCAGATACAATGGATCAGTGTTATACAAATGTTGATCCCTGAGAAAGGCAAATTACAATAAAATTGGAATGAACATTCATTCCATGGTCATTCTTATTATAAAGGATTCTCCACTTAGTTATATTGCCCTGTGTCTGATACTTTTGGACTTAACCACAGTGTATTTTACAAGGTTTCAATTTTGTATAACAGACAGTTGAAAGCATTATTAGGACAGTGACTTTTGCAGTCACTAGAGCTAAAAAACTAGATTGCAAGTGCCTTGAGTTGCATTTCTAGAAAACATTTTGTAACACATTCCTAAGGATAGAACATTAAGTAACACAATCAGAATATATTAAATGTTTTGATTAATAATGATGAGGGTTATGCCATGATGTGAATGGCTCTTACCAGACATTGAGCAGGTTTGAGTGTAGATGTAGACTGTGTGGGAAGCGAGTAGCGTGAGCCACCCAATACGGCGTAACCACATGCTGCTCGAGCCAGGCCCGGGCGTCAGGCTCGCCCACTGCAAGGAACAACAGTTAAGCTTATTCAATCATTCAACGCTTAACATCCCGATAGAATCTTGTAGGTTAGCCAAATGTGTGCGTAGCATGACAGCTTTTCACGTTTCAAGACCTTAAGCAGCATCACTGACTAGCCTGTGAACTGGAAAGCAGCATGTGATGACAATCAAATCCAAAGGAAACAATATTCACTATATATATATATATTATATGTGTGTGTGTTTGTCAGGTAGTTTGAGCTAAGATTGTTCCTAACCGGTCCATGTGACCGGAACAGTCTTGTCTTGGTCGTCCTGAGGGGTTCTGTCCAGCTGGATCCCAGAATCCTCCCTGCTAATTGGCTGCTGACTGTCCTCCTCCTCACTCTCTTCCTCAGACCACTCCTATATAAATAGATTTGGTTTAAAGAATATACCAGCATCTATCAGGTAGGTTTTACCAACTTTTTGAAATGTGTGTTCAATTAAATGAATGTTTGTAAAGTAAAGAGTCTGAAAAGTGGAAATTGAAAGTGGACTAATGTATAGTAATGATGTACTCACAGGAGAATCTGGGTATGGTCCGAGACCTATGTCCTCACCCTCCATCAAATATTTGGCCCAGTTAAAGTTATCTTCTGATTCTGGAAAAACAAGAGATATTGGGAGCTTGCAGGGTCAAAGGCTCAAAGAGCATGCAGGGCTAGGATAGATATGTGTAGTGGACATACCAGCTTCTTTTAGCCTGGGTCGTTCAGTAAAGTTTGTGTTTGAGGGGGACCCAGATAACAAAAGCAGCAGTGACAGTATGCTGTGATGAGCATCGGTCTGCACACCAACAAAAAAAGTATTGAACAGTAAAGGTGGAACCAAAATGCAATCAGAAAAAAATTGTGTTTATATTAATAATTATATCTTTACATTTTTGTAGTATTTAATTTACAACCATGCCTATGCTGGACAGTTTTGGTTGGTAGTTAAGAATAGCCATAAATCAAATAGATGTGCCTGGGAAAAAACGTTTTTAGAAGTAGTATGCATCACATATTTAAAGGATTAGCCTAGATATGTTGCCAGATCTATCCGTTTCTCACCTTAACTCCATCTGTATTTTGCAAAGGTGAGTTTAGGAATTGCTCAGTCAATCTGTTCCAACTTTCTGCCTTTTTAAGGTCAGAGTGAATCATGAGCTTTTCGTATATCCTGGTAAATAAAAAAAGTATGGATTATGGTCTAATGAAACATATACACAAAACCACACTTAACAACTGCTTTGCATACCCTCTTAAGCTTCGTTGGACCTTGTGGCTGTCCACATCTAGGAAGCGATGGAACCTACAGCGTAGGTGAAAGACACAGAGAGTCATAGGTGAGTGAAATAGTAATAAAACTTATCGTATCCCGTTAGGTTTATCAATGGGATAGATTAGACCCAATAAATGTCATTTTACTAACCTGAAATTTGACCACGCAAATTTTACAGCACTTTGAAAATTGTCGTCTCCTTCATCTTCGATCCCACTGATACATTTGATCAACTGATTCGTTTCTTTCTCTGTCTCTCTTTCGAATTTAGTCCAGTGTGCCATGTTTTGTTTGGCAATGGCAGTGTTGTCACTTCCAGACATATGTTGCCAGTATTTATATATTTAAGTGTCCTCTTGGCATACCGTCAGATGTTTCCGATGACGACTACATAAATTATACAGTGTTTTAATTGAATGGTTATACAAATATAGTATGACATGGACCACTCACTGCATTAATGCTCAGACTGCGGATTCCATAAAACGTAAACTTCCGGTGAAAGCAAGTGCGCATGTGCGAAACTGACGCAAAAACTGACGTCACGAGCAGGTTAAAAATAATAATTATTATTAAAGGTTAAAAACTAGTGTAGCCTAATTCCACCTATGAATTTGACACCCAAGTGTTAAGTGTGTTTTATCATGTTATCACGTTCAAGACCAATTATTTGGAGACACTTGATTCCCACTAACCATTGCGCACGTACGTTAAAAGTATTGTTGGTCCTCTCTGATTAATCAAATAGTTAATGATCGGTCTGCATTATGATACAATAAAGAATAGGCGAACATTAGAAAAATACATGTCGTTTAGTCGTTTAGTTTATGAGTTAAATATTGTACTGGGCGTGGCTAATTCACTCGGTCTGTTAGTCGCGCTCGTCCTCTATCTCACAAGTTTCTTGCTGTTGACCTCACACTCGCTCTCTGCGTGGTGTAAACCTCCAGAGACGACAGTCGTCTCCTTTGAAAAGGAAATGAAGCGGCGTGTACAGAAGAAATATTTGATTGTAATACTGGCCTACTCTGTACTGCTTTTGTTAATCCCATATATGTTAGATTATCGGAGTAAATCAGAACACGTGAAGCATGGACAACAACAGCCAAGATGCCCCGATTTGGAGAACACAATGGCTATTTGGAATAATAGGCCTATCGGCGAAAAATCCAACTTCACCCGCACGACGGAAGACACCGCTAACAAGAGCCACCCTCGAACGCACATCTACCTGCATGCTACCTGGAGGACCGGTTCTTCTTTTTTAGGAGAGTTGTTCAACCAACACCCTCATGTATTTTATTTGTATGAACCCATGTGGCATATATGGCAGGCTCTTTATCCAGGGGACGCGGGAAGTCTGCAGGGCGCTGTAAGAGACATGATGAATGCACTGTATCGTTGTGATTTTTCAATACTTGGTCTTTACGCCGGCTCCCAAAATGTCACCACGTCATTCATATTTGGTTGGAAAACAAACAAAGTAATATGCTCAGAGCCCCTGTGCGACTCTCACAAGAGATACGAAATTGGTATGGTGAAAGAAGACTTATGTGGGAAGTGCAAAAAAAGGGATATTAAAGAATTGGAGAGAGAGTGCAAAAAATATCCCGTTATGGTGATCAAAGGCGTGCGTGTGTTAGATCTGGGCGTACTCGTACCACTGATGAAAGACCAGGCAATAAATCTGAAAATAATTCAGCTGTTTAGAGACCCACGAGCTGTTCATAATTCACGACTTAAGTCAAAACAGGCTTTGGTCAAGGAAAGCATACAGGTCCTCCGGAGTAAGAAACAAGGTGATAAATACAAACGACTTCTTGTGCCAAATAACCGGGTAAATCGAGCAGAGAACTATGTTGCCAGTGCCATGGAGTTGATATGTGACAACTGGTTAAATGATTTGATGCTGCTCTTGAACGCACCAGCGTGGGTGAAGAACAATTATTTTCAGATTCGCTATGAAGACTTGGTCCTGCATCCTATGGAGGAGCTAAAACGGGTTTTTCGTTTTTCAGATCTGTCAACTTTCCCTGCTTTGGATACATTTGTGTTGAATATGACACATGGTCATGGATATGACTCAGACAAACCTTTCCTCATATCATCAAGGGATGCAAAAGAAGCCATATATGCCTGGAGAGAGAGATTGAATGTTGAACAAATAAATCAAGTGGAGGCCTACTGTAGCGAAGTCATGAGGCATCTGGGATATAAGAGAAATGGTTTGGATAAAACATAGCTATGATAACACCAGGAATATAAGGGTCCAGGTATAGACTTGTTTAATTTTCATTATCAATTGTAAAATGTCATTATCTTGTATCAGATACATTAATGGTATATGTACTGTGCAGAATATGAGAACAACCTTGATTATAATGTATTGTGTTCCTTTTATATATTATCTGATCCTTATCTATCACAATACAGTATTATATTACTAGTGTTTCAGTGCTCTCTGAACAGGCGCTTTTTTATTTATTCATTGGACATCTGACTAATCACTGCATTTGTATCATTAAAGGTAGACTCAGCGATTCTTGAGAGAGGAACACACTTTCTTCACTCAGTGTCATAGGGTGTTGCCCCTCATATATTTGAACAGACATTGCCAAGGCAGGCATAGTATTGTTGTGTGTTCTGCTCTTTGTTTGGACTCCATTTAGAGTCAAGGCTGTGTATATGACCATCCAATACATGTTTTCCCCAATGTGGACAAAGAACAAATGGCTAGCAGACATTGAGGAGATATTTGCTGAATTAGACAAAAGGCGCATTAGCTTACAATTGCCGAAATGTGTCGCATTTACAGTGTCAACACTTTTGAGGACTGAGTGTGTCACACAATGTTTCTTGCGGTAGAGAGAGATTTAGATTGCAGATAAATATTTCATCAGGGCGGCTGACCTGGTGTTAATAGAGGGTTCATTGTGTGCGCCCTGGCAGTTTTTTTTTTTTTTTTTTTTTGGCTCCTCGTGGATAACAGGGTTTGGCACTGAGTCACTAGGTTTAAGGCTACACTGTGAAAAGAGGATCATTGTATATGCTGGTCCATGAAGGGGCAGAGCTCCCCGAGTTACGCCTGTCACCACCAGTCTTCTCAAGCAGACCCCTTTTACAGCCAGCCTGCCTACAAGCTGTCAGCTATCTAGCATCGACTCACAAACAGCACTGTAGCACCCATAGAGATGTGTTTATTATGGTACTAGGAGAGGATTTCAGTGAACCATTCTGCATACTGTGGTTCACATGCACCTCCTGAAGTAAATCTCAGTTACATTTGTATAACCACCACCAGTAATCTCTCTCTCTCTCTCTCTCTCTCTCTCTCTCTCTCTCTCTCACTATTTCTCTCCCTCTCTCTTTTTCACACTATCACTCTCTCTCTTCCAGGGACTAAAGGCAGCAGGTGAAATAACAATCTAAGGAGTTGGAATGTGGCCCTCTAGGATTTTACCAGCGTGACTGGTCTCTCAGCGTGGCCCGGTCGATAAGCCGTCTAAAAATACCATCCGGGATAGCCAACCGCTGGGAGGTGTGAATTATAAAACAGGAGGGTTAGCTTCTAAGAGTGCTGCCACGTCGCTAACCAGCAGGGTCCTTGACGGAAAAGACTAGAGCCAAAGGTGAACAAGAAGGAAGCAGTCAGGTTGATTCCTGCTCCCCTTTCCACTGGCCGGGACCGTATCCTTCAGTCCTTTTGATTAGCACTCATCCCTCAATCCCCTGCAGGCTACGGACAAAATAAGCCTGAGAACAGTCCTGCTTTGGAGGTTGTCACCAGCAGTCAGGCTATCACACTGGTAGCATCAAGTTTGGGTTCATCGAACACTCTGTTCCATCCAGGCATTGACTCTGTGCAGTATGCAGTAGTAGCCCCGGCCATCTGATATATGATGTACTTGCTAATTTACAGATTTGAGATATAAAGAAGCTATTCTTTGAGATGAAGCCGAACTGGGGAACTATTTTTTAACCCCTGATCCTTCAGGAATTTAGGCTGCTGCAGTGTTCCACTGCAACAGACAAAGCACACATTAGTGTGATTCTTTCATGCATATCCCATTTACATGGCAGACGTCTTTGTGTTAGTTTTCACATACACAATTGAGGCAGATGATGAATACAATCTCCAGTTCATCAGAAACAATGTGTCTTCTCTTGTGTGGCCCGGTCAAAGCTTTGTGTAAAATATGAGAAGAATTTATAACTGTGATCATTCACTTACTGTCAAATAATGCTGATCATCTTGGCGTAAATTGACTAATTTCATAGAACTTTTTTTTTTTTTAAACCAAAGGATTTAATCTCAACGGGCATCTCAGTTGAATATAAAGACAAATGTGGTTTGTAACTTAAAACTTAGTTTAATTAACATGTTTACATGCAAAACATTGCAGGAACAACTTGGCATTCAGTTGCAAGTTGAAACAGTAGGTGCACATTATTTACAATTAGCTACATCTTGTGTTTCTCAAGGGCAAGGAGTATCTATGGATAGTTAGCAAGACCCAAAGACCAAGTGATGACACAAAAGTCTAGAGAAAGATTCAAAGAGAAGAAAGGTTAGTCTAAGTCATATGTGAGGTCCCACCTGTAAAGGAAAGTGCCTACGGTTAGTTATTCCACAATGTTCCTAACCATGAAGTGCATATTTAATGCATATGCTAGCCAATTGACAAAGTGTACAGTTGCAAGATCTTCAATTAATGTTGTATGCTAGTTGTGACAACTTGTAGGTGTCTCCTTAGCCGATCACTTGAGCAGTTTGGTGGTTTTTACACAACCTCATTCTGTTTGCTTTTCTATATGTTCTATGGGAAGTGGTGAAATGAAAACTAGTCATTACATTATTAGCTTGTATGAGCAAAACAGAGGCAAGCATTAGCATAGCTTGGCACATTCAAATATGATCCAGACCAAACAATGTTTAAGATGTAAACGCAATGTTAAACAAAGCAGATACAGGCATGCTAAATCATCAAAAAATTATGTTGAAAGAACCCTATGCTAAAACATCTATTCTGTTTATGCAATCGTGTTTAAATGGCCCTGGAGTTGTTAGCATAGGATTATACAGATGAAGATGACCCCCGCTTTGTTGTGAAACCTTTTGACATGTTCTCAGACTTAAAATAGAAAGTGTGCATGCTACATAGCCGTGTTTTGCAGTTGATCTCATGCTGTAGCCTACATACTACAGCATCTGCAAACACTACACGCTAACAGGAAGTCACTTAAATCAGCCTGTGATTTATGGCAGAGGAAAGTGCAAGAGGAACATAGCTATGTTTAAAGCCGTATGAGAAGGAGCAAAAAAAAGATTACAGTTCAATATGCCGCCTACCTCTTACCCACTAAAGCAAGCCTGCAGCTCAGAGTGAAAGTAGCTTGCAGACAAACACAAAGAAGTTTGACTGATACTTGTATTCTACATAGGAACAGGCTCAGAAAAAAGGTTTAAAAAAGTAAAACTTTGATATTTAATTTGACAAAAAAAGTGACCAGAGGACATCCCCATTTGGTATTCGGCATGTGGGCGGTTGTGTGGGATTAATAACTGCTGCTGCATTCATAATTTAATCTTCTATGGTGGTGCAGTAACCTGTGGTGTGATTCAATCAATCTGTGGAAAAATAGAGACCTGGACTATTGGGGGAAGTGTTTAAGACTAGCTACTTGCAGTAGGCCTTAGTATAGCATAAACAAGGAAACTCTATACAGTAGTAGGATATTGAACCAAGGCCCAACCGAGTAACACTGATGGTAACATTAACATTTCCTGAGGGATAAAACAATAAAAAAAAAAATTTTTTTAGCTGTTTTAAATGCAATTCTCCACACTACAAAATGCATTGAAACAATGGGTTTTATACTGGCATGACATGATTATCTTATGGTTATTCAAAATATAACAGGTTGAATTGTTTTTAATTGTCACAAAACCGTGAAGAGGGATTTCAGGATCAATATCTTCAATAAATGACTTGCATAGCGGAGACCCCAAATCATTACTGCACAAACAAATATGAGAAAAAATTTTAGGCTAAGGGTATACATATCCTTAGATTTTTTTTTAATAAGTTTGAGTGAGTCATGGTGATACGGTACGGCGTTATGCACCATTTTACATTGATGCATCTAATGAATCTAATATTTATTTTCAACATTACTGTTAAGGTAGCACAAGGGTTTTAAAAATATCCTATCTTAAATGATAAAATACTGTAGTGTTCTTTACAGTGTAAATGGTGTCAAATCACCAAGATGATCTTTAACCTTGCAGTGCAGTGCACTTCCCCAATAGCAATCAAATACATTTAGATGTACAGCATGATATATAATCTTTGTCTAAGAAGATGAGAAAACTACAGGCAGTTTGCAGTACATTGGCGGTAGCTCACGCGATCAACGTTTACATTACTGTAATGAATGAAATTGTATGCCCAGTCACAGAACGCAAAGACAAATAACAAAGATCATACACGCAATTGCTATTCTTCAGCTTCGAGCTGTAAGCCGCTTCTGAGAAGCTATTTAACTCGAGATGAGTGACAAAGAGCAGCATTGTATCTACATGTGTGTGTGTGCGCGCTTCACCCATGGAGATCCACAATACACAGGTTGTGATGATCAGAAGGCTCTGCATTATCCACACTCCTCCAGAGATTTCCCCTTGTGAGCATGTGGTGAGGGCTTCACCACAAGCTTCTGTGTGCATGTATTGTATGCACTGTGAACAGCTCTTTCACTGTAAACTAAAGTACACGTTAAATGAGTCCTAGATAAATCCTACACACAGTGGCCTGTGTGTAGATTCAGTGCGGTATCTTCATGGGGATACGGTCACTCGGCTCAACCGTTTCCCCTTAAAATAGCAAGCAAAGAGTTTGCATGTTCTCAGTGGTAATGGGTGTAGTCTGAAGATAGACTGATACGTGATGGCAATATACTAAATGGCTGTTGTACTATATTGCTATTTAGCACTGAAACCTAACAGGAATATGGGCATTCAAAAGAGATCTCATTATGGTAGAATGTCCCAAAAATCCTGCATAAGGTGTTTCCCTCCCACAAATGCAGGAGAGGAAAAGGGATTGGTAAAACTGCAGCACAGTTTGCGTGGAGTTCCTCAGGAACAAGCGGGGGGGGGGGGGGGGGGGGGGGGGGGGGGGCCATTGTAACCCCCCTTTT
>JAODOY010007766.1:0-28864 GCA_025399855.1 Forbesichthys papilliferus | reverse complement strand
CCCCCCCCCCCCCCCGCCCCGAGGTCACCCCTCTTTGACCAATGACAATGATTATGCACCTTGGAATTTCTCTTTTCTCTCATGGTGTCTGCTGAAGCTCAGAGTCAATCTGAAACCTCTCCTTATCTGCCCAGCTCCCGTGTTGTCTGTTATTCCCATCTCCACATCGTCCAAGGAGGGGACTTTCTGCCCGCAAGTGAGGGAGAGAGACCAGGTGAGGGGGAAGGGGGGGTGGGGGGTGGAGGGGGCTTGTTTGGGAAGGGTGGGGGGGGGTCAGATATGGTCTTCGATGGGGAAGACGAGACGCGTTCCCCGGCTCAGCAGCTCGTGCTCGCGGGAGTCGAGCTCGCGCTCCAGGGCCTCCTCGGAGGTGCTGCCACTACGCCTGCCGTTGGCGCTCCAGCCGGGGCCCCAGGCGGCCTCTGCCCCATTGGCCGTGATGGCCGTGTCGCCGTAGGTGACGGACAGGTCGCCGTCACTCAGGTTGAAGTCTGAGTCGGGGTCCTGCAGCTGCTCGTGGTTCTACGGGCACATGGGAGGGAAAGAGGGGGGGAAGGGGAGATAGCTTAATATGTGCACGCCCACACTACTCTCCCGTGAAGTGTGTGCGTGTGAGTCACTGTGTGTCACTGTGTGTCCATCCATCTTCACCCGCTTATCCAGAGTCGGGTTGCACGGGCAGCAGCTCCAGCAGGGGACCACAAACTTCCCTTTTTCCGAGCCACATTATCCAGCTCTGACTGGGGGATCCCGAGGCAATCCCAGGCCAGTGTGGAAATATAATCTCTCTACCTACCCAAGGGAGGCGCCCAGGGGGCATCCTGACCAGATGCCCGTACCACCTCAACTGGCTGTGGCCAATGGCCAATCCGGACAGAAATGGATGCATAGTCCTTTATGTCACACCTAGCATAAGTCTAGCGGTAGTAGAGTGGACAGATTTATGATTTTAGTGTAAATGATTGTTACAAATATAGCATGAGGTGAGCAGAGGTCTAATTGAATTTGGTTGGCCAGCAATCAATAAACCGTGCTCGTCCCCATGAAAGATAGCACGTGGCTCAAAAGGCGGTAGTCTTGATTCAATGACCATGGGTGAAACAAAATAATCATGGCTACATAACATCCCCCTCCAACATTTATCTGAAATGGAGTGTGGGGAGGAACAGTAAATCCACATACAAAATATATATAATCAAAATAAAAACACTTCTCCCTTCACTGCCATTAAACCTTTCTCACACAATAAAATACGTCTGGGAAATGTGACCATCCCATAAGTTGTTGTTTTCTATTGAGACACAATGTCTTTCATGACAGCGATCACCATTGAGGTGCCAGTGAATGGGCCTTTTGTACTAACAGAAAACATAAGCTTCTTCCATTCACTATCGCTCAAAGGACGAGCATTCTGTATGCTTCTAGCAGGCAATAAAACCACATTTGAGTTAGGTGGAAATCTAAACTCTATTCTAATCACTATGGCTGCCTAACTGCTTTCAAGTAATTACAGATCATTTCTTTTTAGCTTTTATGTTAGCATTCATACTAACGCCTGTGGTAAGGTATATTTTAATAAATTATGACAAAACCTGATAGTTGTTTGTGTGCTTATTTGTTTTAGACTAAAAGCCTATTTGCCTAGCATCACAGCTCATACCTCATAGGCCTGAGGGCTTGTCAGACAGCGTGCCAGTGGTCCACAACAGCTGGGCAGAGTGGTGGTGAGTGGTGGTCCACTGTGAGTCAGGAATGGCTTCATGTAACTTGGCAGTTATTAAGGACACTGAATTGTAAAGTTTCATTAAAAACAAATATACTCACAGTGAATTTGAATATTGTGGCAAAGTTAAGTAATTTCAATAATTCAATTGACAAAGTTAAACTCAATTTAAAAATGTTTGCATAGTGTATGAAGACAAAACTCCCAAATTTAATGATGGACTATTTGATGTGCTTTTAGTACCGAAGACGATACACTCAGTTTTATCTTCATTCAAATTAAGAAAGTTATGAGAGAACCACAACTATCATTAATGCCACTAAGTAGGCAGTTTAGTGTGACACTGTCATTCGGTTTCATAAATTTGCAGGTCATCTGCATAACAATGAAATAATAGGTTGTGCTTGTCTATAATAGCCCCTAACAGCAACATTTATAGAGAGAACATGATGGGGCCAAGAATTGAACCCTGGGGCGCCCAGCAAGAGAGAGGAGCAGATGATGAGGAGAAGTAACCAATCGTGACAGAGAAACACCTATTTGCCAAATAGGAGATAAACCATTTAAGTGCTGAGCCTTGGATGCCTATAAAATGCTCAATGCGGGAGGGGAGGACTGCATTGACCACTGTATCAAAAGCCGCTGTCAGGTCCAATAGCACCAATACAGTGGGATTCACGGCATCTACAGACAAGGTAATATCGTTCGGACTCTTAGCGGTGCTGACTCTGTGCTATGACGTGACCTAAAACCGGATTGAACATTTTCGAACAGTGAATTCTGTTGTAGAAAGTCTCAAAACTGTTTACAAACAACTTTTTCCAAAACCTTAGAAAGAAAGGGAAGATGGGGGACTGGTCTAAAATTGGACAACACTTTTGGGTCAAGATGAGGCTTCTTAAGTAGGGGCCTGACCACAGCATGTTTAAAAGCATCTGGGACAGAACCAAAACTAAGACAAGAATTTCAAAAAGTAAGGAGACTTGACCCAATGGCTCTTAACAATGTCTAAAGGACAGTTGGTAGGCTTCATGTGTTGTACGACCTCAGTGAGCAGCGTCAAATAAACAGGCTCAAATTCCTCAAACACAGCAGAAAGCACAGGAGTGGCAGGTACAAACACGCGTAACATCAACACTGGCGTTTTGCCTGTATGATGCAGAAACAGAAAACAGAAAGCAGGCAATAATCTGCATCTGTACTCATCCTTAAAGAGAGTGGCCAGACCACCACCTCGACCTGAAAGCTCGCCGGGAGTTGTAAAAAGAGCAGCCGAGGGGGAGGAGCCCCGTGAAGGCGCTGTTATCCCCTGGTTTCAGCCAGGTCTCGGTCAGCAATAGAAAGTCAAAAGCATTGGTTGTAAAAATTCATTGAGGATAAAAGTCTTATTCATGAAGTTATCTGGTATTGATCAGCGCCATGCGAATTGAACGCCATTCAGACTTTAGGGAGGCCCGAGTTAGTGGACGTAGATTCCCATGCACACACTCGCGTTTGGAAAGCTTAATGCTAAGGCAGCAAGGGGTAGGGTAGGCCTACAGCAGACCGGAGACACGGGTAACGTACACCAAGGATCGCCGCTGATCGTAACCGATGAACTGCGCAGAAAGTACGACTAGGATGGCTCGGATTGCATGTGGAGAGTTAAGCCAGGTAAACTCTAAGTCTGACACGAACTCCGCCTCTCCTACCGCATCCTCTGCGGCAGTTCTTTTTTCCACGGGGCAGCAGGCTGGGTTGACACCGTAAACAAGCTGGTATAAATGCCAGGAAAGGCAGTGGGGTCTTTGACTGACCGCCAGAGCTCCACTCTTTGCCAGAGATGTAGACTGGCACTTTCTCTAGATACTTAGAAGGGTCGGCCGGTCATACACGAGTAACGGTGACACATTTTGAGAGATGAGTATTAAAAACAGGAAACTCAACAATAATCTCAGTAGAGGTAAGCGGCTAGCCACACACAATGGCGCCATCTTGTCTCTCCTCATGTTGTGTGTTTTAATTAATTTTTCATTATTGGGTTTAAAAAGACCTGAGTGAGAAATAATCAGCATGATTGTGTGTGTTTCATACTGGCCCTCTATGTGCTATTATAGCATGCAAACAGTTGCACTGAGTTTAATTAAATACAGCTGGGGTACTGTGCCCTACCTATTCTGACAACCTGGTCATGTGGTTTTGGACTGGGGAAGCCTACCTTAGGTTTCTTGCTATAAGAACAAGTTTTATAAAACCGAAACTTGAGCAGAATGGATTAAACTTAATGTAACAAAGAGCGTCTACATACATACCTCAGTATGTATGTAGGGTTAGTAGTCCCATGCTTAGAGACAAAGAGCCTCACAGTTGCAGCCAAGTGGGTCTCAGAATGCCTATGCCACATACACGTTTAATTCACCGCGCTCCAAGGAGGGGACATTTGTGTTCTCAAGCCAGCACACTAGCTTTAGACACGTTTCACCATGGCGAAAGTCCCCAAAGGCCCCCCACAGCTGGCCCCTCAAAGCCAAGGACACCATCAGTCACCTTGGGAGACAACTATTGAGCTGGTGAAAATGGGGGAGTATATCTCCTTAAGGAATTAACTTCAGCCTGTATTTTAGATTTTCCACAGCTCACCAAAACCCAGAGCGAGGCCTACGGCATGAAAAGGTACATGAATGGAGCCCTTTCAGTGGACAAACACCTAAAACTATCCTGAAATTCAAAAAATGCAGAATTGTGGACATCACAGTGAACCACGTTAATTCAAACAGCTTTAAAGTATGGTCAAATTTAAATAAATAAATTCATAAAGAGAAAAATAAATAGATACATAAAATAACTAGAACCAAACTGTATCAGATGTGTTATTTGGTCCAAAAGGCTTGACTCAAAAAGGATACTTGTGATCAAACGTGTACCAAAGTCTGAAAAGCCAAGCACTTTCCTGTTTGGTTTTACTTGGTCCCTCAGCATTTGTCCCATCCTAGAGAAACACAGAGGTGTATAGAGATGTTAGCATCGCCTTTTTAACCACATTTAAACCATGGAAATGTCACAGAATATTTGAGGCCACAGATTGTTGTACAATGATTATTATGCAAAAATATTAAAAGTAGAGTAAGATATGTTTTGATATTTGAAATCGTCAAACATAAAAACCTATCCCTTCAATGACATATGATGCTCCCTCAGAATCTCCCAGAATCTTGACGTTAGCAATATTTGCCTACTCTCCTTTGCAAAAGCGCTCCAAATCTGTCAGATTGCAAGGACATCACCTGTGCACAGCCCTCTTCAGATCACTCCACAGATGCTCAGTTGGATTCAGATCGGGGCTCTGGGTATGGTGTTCTTTGGGTGATGTGCAGTGTTGTTTTTGCGCCAAACATACTTTTTGGAATTATGGTTGATCAGACCATAACACATTTTCCCACATGCTTTTGGCGGACATGGTATTTGTTTTTGAAAACTTCAGCCGGGCTTGGATTTTTTTTCTTTGTAAGAAAATGCTTCCATCTTGCCACCCTATAGCCCACTCATAAGAAGAATATGGGGCATTGTTGTCACATGTAGCACACAACCAGTGTGCAACATGCAGGAATTCCTGCAGTTCCTTTATTGTTGCTGTAGGCCTCTTGAAAGCCTCCCTGACCAGTTTTCTTTTTGTCTTTTCATCTATTTTGGACGTCCATTTCTTGGTAATGTCTCTGTTGTACCATATTTTCTCCACTTGAAGATGACTGTCTCTATATACCACTGTGTGCCATGGTATATCCAATACTAATTTGGAATATATCTTTGGAATATCTTTCAACAATGAGATTCCTCTAGTGCTTTGGAAGCTCACTGTGCACCATGGCTTTTCCACATTAAAGGTTCCACATTAAAGGTGGAAAAAGTTCTGACGTGATTTATCCTTTATCCTAAACTTGTTATTTTAACAGGGGTGTGTAGACTTGTTATATCCACACAGGGAAACAATGTAGAAAATGTACAGAGAAAAGTATTGATAAAACAATGACTTACGCCATGTAGAACTTGGAAGTTGTCTACAGATGGGTGTGGATCTTGATCTGGGTCCACACCGACCCTGGAAAGGAAATGAATAGTAAAAGTTTGTTTTTCCACTTGTTTTTCCTAGAGAGGCTTAATTAATTGCTACAACCTGAGGTAACCTCTTTCCTAGAAACATTCAGACAAACACACCATTGATTGACATGAACTATGAGATTCCAAAGTGACATTCCAATGGTTATGCACTTTTCACTATGCACTTGCTTGTCTCAAAAAGACATTTCCCCATCTACACTTCCCCATCTGAAAAAGACACTTCCTTGTTTCAAAAAGAATCTTGTGTAATTGAGAAAGTCCATATCAAAAGAATAAACTAAGCATATGTCCAGTTTCTACCTCATACTGTAGCACTTGAAAGAGGGGAAAAAGTAGCCAACAGGCCTCTTATGCCATTACCAGGTTGGGGCCACCGATATTGCTGAAGGTTGGCGTTATATTTGCACTTAACTGCTTCACAGGGTAGGAAAACTGGTGAAACATCCTCAGGCTGTATGGATGCCAAAAAACATTATGTACTATATTATCCTGCCACAAAATGTTTCAAAATATGTAATACTATAGCACAACTGTAGCTTTCAGACAATATGCACAAAATCATCAACATCCATTCTTTTGGAATTAGCAAGATAGAATAAAAAGTAACGCATCATCAGCATTTTCATTGTGCTGTCTCTATCCTGTTTTTCAGGTCGGTTAATACGTTCGTGATTTGTGCTTCGCACGCTGTGTCAAAATCTTTAGGACAGTTCATTGAAGAAATAAAAAGAAATAAAAGATAAACAACATCAATGCTCTGTGTAGACCCCTCAGCCACAGATCTGCTTGAATAAGCACTCGCTTTCTACGCTATTGTACCTCCAATTGAAGTAATACAGTATTTTCAATTATCTCAAACCTTTGGGTGGATCTAGATGTTACATACCATCCTAGAGATGATCTACATAGGTTCAATTAGTATCGCATGTAACCATCTGCCCTTCTTCTTAAAGAATGTACAGTAGTTAGCACAAAAACTAGCCTAATACGCATTTGTCAGAGCAAACCCCATTTTATTTTCTAATGGTGAACTCATTAGTAATAGTGATAGTCTGTGAGTCCATGCTTAAAGATGCAATAACACAACAATGAAGCAAGTACTGTAAAACCCTGAATAACCACACACATCAGTTCCCACTTCTGCATTGGTAACAGGACAAAGCATGTTGAGATACAGCAACTGTACGGTACAATACTGTACGACATCCCACTCTGTTGCTCTCTTCAGACTATCAGAACAATACAATGCAGAACAATGACGTCCTTGGAACACCTAGTGTGTGTTGTCAATATGAGCTAGCATCAACAACTAAATCATACCATTACAAAAAGAAAACATAAAAAACATCATGTAAAATGACGTGGGAACAATGGAAGTTATGTTATATTTTGTGGAAGTTTTAGTATACAATGCAGATGGAAAACCATATTTATTTCCCTTCCTGAAAACTGAAATGTCATCTTTTCTAGCCTACTGTAAGAAACATGAGAATAAAGGCCTTCACAACACAAGATAAGGATCTTTATGTAATATGCAACAATAATACACAGATTAAGTCCTTTCTGACCAGACGCAGTTCATCTGCCAAACAAAAACAACAATGCTCCTTTCACGCAGTACACCAAACATTCAAGGCAGCCAACTGGAGAAGTATAAAAGAGAAGATTATAAAAACAGTCCAGTGTTGGGAGATCAGCAATTATTGCAAAAAAAGCACGGCAGTGGTAGGAAAAGTATTAGCTTCTTTATGCACCAATCCTAAACACATGTTGAAACATAAACAAACAAAAAAATGGAAGGGAAGGGAAATCCAAACATAGTATTTGTATATAGTATAAACTACTGTACTGTATAAAGAAAGTATCAAGAATCTCACAAGTAACCTGCTTCCACGTCAGTCACCTAGTCAGGCTAAATCAACATTAATCTCAATAGCACTTGTACTGAAGGTTGAGCAGCTCTTCTCAAACTACTGGAGTACAAACACAGGAGATGTCGTTCACTGCTCTATGTCAACCCTGTCAAGGCAGTGACATGGTGCAGGTCCAGTGGCCTGGGGACCATTAGACAAAGCCCAGATCCAGGGGCCTTAGGGCTGGTATCTGAACGCACACTCCTTCCTGCCACTTCCAAATGCCATCACCCAACAACGGCAAGCATGTTATGGAAGAAAAAACGTACAAAATAAAAAGGGGTCAAATACATTTCTCATTCTGTACAGTTAAATGCCAGTTATAATGTTACCGAGCATAGATTTGCTTCTATGCTCTCTCTAATAAGCAAATATAAAAATCCTCTGGGATTTGAAGCGCTCCCCATGGTGACACAGATATGTAAATGAATGACAGTTCATTTAACAGTGGGCATCATTGCAATCCTTGATGGGAATGGCTGGCATCTGACTGCCATGCCCTACATGTCCTGATACCATGGCAACGGGTTGATGGGGAGATTTCAGCAACCTTTTAAACCAACCATACACCAAACATAATAGCTCCTGTTCAGTTGGAGGCAGCATTGCTCATTAAATAGAGCCCTTTAGCTCAGGCATCTGCCGTCATACATGAGCCTATAAGCCTCTTTATCTTAATAAATAGCAGCTCTGGATACAACCCAGTCAGACAAAAACAGACAACAGACATTTTAGCAAAGCTCTAAAGAGTTTTGCTGTTGTTCACAGTTCATGCATGCCAACAAGCCTATATCAAATTATTTCACAACTGAGCTGATGAGAGTAATTTGAGTTTTGAAGTAATAGTAATAATAATAATAATAATAATAATAAATAATAATAATAATAATAATAGTAATAAATATAATTTAAAAAATAATAATATGTGTGTTATTGTTATTATTTACCAGGAGAATAAGCTCTACCTTTATATTAGTTTTAATGGAGACAGTGAAAAGTAAAGACAGACATGAGGAATAGATACACTCTGCATCTATTGCATCTTAATCTCAAGACCAGACAGATATGTGGCATTTAACATGATGGCAACAAGGCGTTTGTCAATGGTAGAGCAGATCCTATAGGCTCTGACTGCATGCTCTATGAATAGATGCAGGGATCTAGCCAGCAAGGCGTTAGCTGAGGGAGAACACTTGCCCCATCTACTGGAAAACAGGCTGCATTTTACTTTCCAATTCTCAATATAACATGTAACTTTGGTTCATACTGGTAAACAAATTCTGTAAATGCATAATATATGCTGGTGTATCAGCTCTTAGTTGATGACCCAATAGGCTAAAACATGTATTTCACCTGATGTGCAGCCATGACAACATGGGTGTGGTCCCACCACCAAACACCCACACAGTGAAGAAGACAATGAGAAGCGTTGTGGTGAACATCATCTGCCGGGCGTACGTGGCTGTGTCCCGGATGGCCAGGGCGAACGCCATCGCCCCGCGCAATCCTGCAGAAGCATGGCGCGTGTTAAACCTGGAGAACCAGCCAAGCCAACTCCTGCCCAATAGGAGGGCAAACAGGACATTATGGCTAATGGGGAGGAATGGGGGGGTAAATGTGGCTGCTCCCATACCTGCAAACATCATCATGTGCTGGAAGTTTCCCTTAATCTTGTGCCTGCGGCCAAGGTTGAGAAAGAAGGAGAGGGGGTAAATGTTGAGGGCTCTGCCAATAAAGATTGCAATCTGCCAGGAGGAAACCAGTCAAGAATTGGAACCAGTCTGTATTTGTCTTAGTGATAAATTAACTCTGACGATAAGCTACCTTGACTCTTCTACCTTGTATAAGTCAGCACTAGAAGGTGACCTACAGAGTTCTAAGAGAATCAGCATAAATGTATTGCAGGGAACAAACCGTATAAACACAAGTATCCAATTAATCTGTACGCCAGTAGGATAGAACAAATCCTGATGTTGCGAGCTCCAATTTCATTTTGCTGCGCATATCACTCTAGAACCCCTCGATGCAAAAGGAGTTTGTCGACCTTGCAGAGAAACCATTGGGCAAATCAGCGACGAGCTGAAGTGTTTCCCAAGATGACGACAGTATGTCGTACATTTCAGTTTCCTCCGGCGCATTAGCTGATTTTAAACATACTGATTGGGTTAGATAAAGGTAAAAAGTCCAATGTAAGGAGGTTTGCACTGACTTTAACACACTTGAATGCAGGGGTTCCAGACTGATACTATTAGCAAAGTCTTATTTAGTGTAGCTTGCAAGAGCAGGATGGCATCACGAGGCTAAGAGAGATCATAACCTGATCTGTAGACATTAACATCAGAGCAGTCTAAACTGCTTGTTGTTGTTATTTTATTTACCACTTATATACACTTACACACTGGAACACAGTAGAAATGAAGGAAATTACACATGCTTTTGGCACACAAGAGAAGGATACAAATGCCCCTAGAATGAAGATAGGGCTGAAAATGTGGTTCTGGAAGGTGAACAGAGCCAGTCCCATGTAGGAAAATATGAAATTCTCGGCCAGGAAATGCAGAACCTCAAACAGCTGCATGAAAAACAGTTGTAAATTTAGTGCAAAAGATTTTCCACACAAAACAAAAATACAATAAAAATACTCAGAATATGAGTCAGTTTTTTCAGGCTGATTACAGCGCCAACTGCGACGGGTGGCAAGTTGTATTAACAACACAGTTCAAACGTGTTGAAACCATCAAGCAAGAAGACATTAGGAGACATTAATCCAGTGTCCTCTGTGTGTACAGTATACTGCACCTGCTTGGTACGCTTCGTGGATTCCTCAGAGAGGTTGTTGTATGTGTAGTGAGCCTGCGTAATCCCACAGAACAGCACGGCCACCACCCCTGTCGGTACACCAACACACACAGCAGTCAACATCTGTTCATCTCTGTGTTTGTACAAAGCGTATGTTCTTTGGATACACACAGTAATTAACTGTGATATGCTGTAGGTGAATTGTGCCAAAACACTAACGTGACCCTTTGTCCACTCACCTGTGAACCCACATGCTTCGGCCAATAGGAAGGTGCTCCAGGACATGAGGAAAAACAGTGCAGTCTCCAACAGGGGAAAGCAGTGGAGTTTTGTAAACTTGGTGACGTGGGACTCAGGTTAAGAAAGACACATTTATTTTAACTAACTAAACTCTCAAATTAAAGATGATCTAAGCGCTGGTTATGAAAGGATATAAGAGCTGTGACCACCCCAATGGCAGCACCCATGGCAAAGGACCCGCTGAAAATTCCCAGGAAAACGCCAACAGACTTGAAAAAAGCTGAGGCATCGAACATGTGCGTATTGGCTCCACTGGGCTGGTAAGCCACAATAGACCTAAAACAAGCAAAAGATGGTTCAGATATGGATGTTTGTATTTTTCTAACAAAAACGGTCCTTCATACTGTAGGCCACTTATTACAGTTCTTTAGTCAATGTTTTGTTCCCAGTCTCCACTAGAGGGCAATATAGCAACATTTGCATGATTAACATGATGCCCAGTATAAAAACATAAGCAGTATTTCAATGCCATAACTGATATATATTTGTAATTCTATTTAAGAGCATTTTTAAAATACCAAATATTTACAATTCAGCTCGATATCTCAGAGAACGGTGTAACTTACGAGGAAAGCACTATGGCCACAGCATCATTCATAACGCTTTCCCCAAACAGCAGAGCATAGAGGTCCACATCTGCATGGAGCTCATTAAAGATGGCTAGAACAGTCACTACAAACCCACAGACAGAGTGGCACATAAGATACAGATACATACTGTGTGTGTACAGTACACACATGTACGAACAAACTATACAGTAAGTATATTGCATAATTTTTGGCTGGTTACTAGTTGATGAAATGTGTGAAATACCTGGGTCTGTAGCAGAGATGACTGCGCCAAAGAAAAGGCAGTCAGTGTAGTAGAATTTATCGCTTAGCTGGCCTAGCACTTGCATTAACTTGACTACACCATACATGAGATTCCTGGGATGTGTGCCAGAAAACCAAAACGTCATTAGTACCGGTACAAATATGCAATAAAACCCGATTCTGAACCAGTCTCTCTCTATGACCTGTCATCCCAAAAAGTAGATAATGAAAATAAGCCAACAATGATAAGATATAGCAACAGTAATACAGTGACAGTAACAAGAACATTTCAAAACCTTGAACTCATTTTGTGAGGTTGGATATCAAGTTTGACTACAAACTGCAGACATAAATTAGCCTATCCAACTTACCCAATAACAAAACATGAGATGGCAGTGCCCAGGAATGCATAGGTTATGATGGAGCCTAGATTTCTGAAGAAGTGTCTCTGGAGAGAAAGTAAAGAAAGCTCCCATAAGTATTAGACCTACTGTGGCATATTTTACAACTATACAAGCAAGTGTGTGTGTATCCCTTGTATATGAATAGCTAGTGAAACTCCCATTTAACCATGGCTTAAAACTGAAATACATATTCAATACACACAAATAATATAACAGGCTTAAAGGGGGTATAATTATTATGTCCCATTTCCCGTAACAAACAGCACAAAACAAACTGTGTGCTATGATCAGTTCTAAAGCCAAGGTCAGTCTGTGCCTATGTCTCTCCAAAAGCAGAATGGCTCATTTAGCCCCCCTTACTGGAAAAGCTGCTCTCCTATCATAGCATGAAACCCAAATTCAGTATAAGATTTTTTTTTAAAGACACACGTAAAAGTTAATCTTGTTTCCTTTCCTGTAACAGAAAGTGAACTATGTTTTTCTTCCCACTTCCCATTTCCTGAGGACTTGATTGATTCAGCAAGTTTTTCGGTCACTGCTGAGAACAGCAGAAAGAAAGACAATTGTACCAATATTGAAGTTATCTTCTTATCTGGAAGTTATCTGGAAGTTTATATGGTCAATGTAATACAGTAAATGTGTACATGATGCATACAGAGGACATACCACATCACAGATGCTCTCTACAATACAGACTAGTCATTGTGAACCACAACAGCTTTAATTTGTCTAGTGTCAAGTCCATGACTCGGCAGTGAGTTATAATCATTTCCCATGGCGGGCAAAGTGTTACATTATGAGAGACAAAAACATTTAAGTAAATTATCCTTTTCATAACGCTGTTTTAAAATATACTGAAAACTACATTTGGACTTCCACACATAACTGAATTCAGCCAGCCACCACTTCAGAGCACTGCCACACAAGGAATTACCAATATAAAAATGCGAGAGGCCCCTAAGCAAACATAACTTCAGATATTCACAAAGCATGCAATAGGGGATGCTACACAACAATCGCATATTGTCAAACCCACACCAACCAGAGAGGAATTGAAAGACATCTGCAGTAGACTTCCTCTCAAAAAGGCTAAACACTAAATGCTCACACGCAGACTGGTCAATGACAGCCTCTCTTAGACTAACATTAAAATTAGACAGCCGTTCGTGGCAGTAGGTACACCACCCTAGACCCTGCAATACACCACAATAACATAGTAGGTCACCATGCATATACAAAACGGTGTGTATATTTACCTTTTTAAGGCTATATCCAGCATGGAAAATGATTGGCGGGAGCAAAATATTGAAGAAAACTTCTGGATCAAATGTAACCTTAAAAATAAGAAGACATAAAGTCAAAACAGATGTAATACTGTTTGCTAGCAGTTGGGTTACTGTTACTGTTCTTCAAACGATGTAACAACTTGAGGCACACCATTACCTTACGCAGCATATCATTCTGTTCCACATTGTGTATCTCATGGGAGTTGATCTCCCCTTTGAGGGTGTACTCGAAGAATTTGCCACTGACATTAAGCAGCAAGGTACTGACAGGTCCCTCCTTCAGAGAGCAGCTGGCGGGGGTCTTGTTGTGGTAGCTGGTGGCCGGAATGCCGTAACGCAGAATCACTCCCACTAACAACCCTGAAGGATGAGAAGACAGGTAGTTACATCCAGTCCCAAATGTAATAGCTTATAGGCAAAATGGTGGCGTGCGCTATTTTAGTTTCATGGATGTGTTTTTATCTTAGGTAGGTATCTCAAAAACTCCCAGTTTCTGAAGTATCTGAAAAATACTTGTCCTATTTATGAATGACAGGGTTGAAGTACACGTGTACCACAGCAGTGCGTGTGTGTGTGTGAGTGTTATAGGGACACATTTTAAAGCTATATAGAGGTTTTGTAAACTGGTGGATGTATACGGACCCTCAATGGTAGCTTCTTCTGTCATATGTTAATGACACAAATGGTAGCTAGCTACTAATGAAAGTGAATGGTGATAAAATGGTTACTTGTCTATGCTGTAACTAATGATGCGGCAATCACATTACATTACTCAAGGTCAGGCATCTTTTCATCATCGCTGTACATCAAAGTAAGGAGCATATAACATCACTTTACCTCCCCTGCTCCCCCTCTGACCAATACATACATACACACTAGACCTATAAATAGCATAACTCTTTTTTTACATCTTTAAACTCGTATTGCCATTTAACACTGCCCGGCCTCTCTGAAATGTAGATGAACATATCTGTAAGCGATGCATGTTTAGAAACCACTGCAATGAATCATTGTATGACTCAAAGAGGAGGAAAACACAAGTCATCACAAAATGCCACAAAGCCCAGCTCAGTGAAGCAATTAGGCTACTCAGGCCCATGGTTCCTTTCCACCACAATCTGCCTTACAACCAACGCAACAGGATCAGGCAATGACACACAGATTGACAGGGGAATGACAAAGCAAAAAAAGGGAAGTCCAATAGGAAGCTACAGCGAGGGAGGCGATAGTAGGAGCGTAAATCTTCTGGTGGGAGTGCAGACATCTACAAGATACAGGGCACAGCTGCCATGACAACATTGTTGACATTTGAACAAACAAAAACACCTCTCCCTTCAGTGTCATAGGCTGCTCCATAAAACACTCCGCCCCGCACATTGGACAGTCATTGGTGTGTGGTGCGGTCTGCAACACTTTGTGTTCCCATTTACAGTGCCAGGGCTGTGTAGAAACACCAGATTATTTTTTTTCAGCACACACAGAGCAGGCAGCTAGCTGACCATAAGGAGATATTCACTGAATTTGACAAAGTGTATCAGCTGACAAATCGCTGACCACACCTTTAAGTGATATTAAGCTTTTGGTAAAGCCATGACTCTACAGCTTGTTTGCCTCAATGTGATCTAAACACACTGATGCGTGGGATTTCAACCTACAAACGATTAGGTTTAGGTTCCTGAAATCCAGCAACAAGAAGAATATTCTTGAAAATCAGCATGTGGGTGGAAGTTACATAAAGAGCAAATGGTACAACCAAAATGTCAGTATATCAAAACTTTCAGACAATGGGCATTGTTTTAAAAAAAGGCTCTTATTGCATACTTAAACCTTTCTTCCTGTTTAGGCTTCAACACATATTGAAACCCCCTGAAAAGTGTTTCAAATAAAACTTGTTTATGTTAACGTTGGACAGAAGCATGATGCAAATCCTGCATGCTTATCAACACAATTGACACAGCAGAAGAAATACTGATGTACCAGAATTTAATATGAGAAAATATCGCTATTCTTTAGCTGTCCATATGCTGTCCGTGGAACCCAAACTGCTGCCTTAGATACATACTAATAATAAACATACTACCAGAGATGTGATATTATCTAGGTTATGTAGCTGTATACTAAAGGCTTGGGACAAAGCCATGGAATGTGTATGTGACAGAGAATTGGCACATTTTCCACAAATAAAGTCCAGTCACACAAGATCTATATTTTTTTATAGATCTATAGAGCATGTCATGAACCAGTGGGTGGGGTTTTCCTCAGCAGGATATTACTATACCAAATGGCTAACACTTTTTAATAATGGTCTATAATCTATAACCAGTCATTTTAACATGACAGCATCCAACTGTACTGGAGTAAAACATATATGTTATGTTGCATGTTGTGATTTAGAACAAGCACGGCAAATGCTGTTGTATGTGTACCATCCACAAGACACATTCATATTGAGAGGTTTCCAACCTTAGGCCTGTTGACAGTCATTAAAATAAGAGGCACATCCATCATAAGACAGGTTTTCAGGTGCCTAATGTCATAACACACCTATGCTACACAAACTTAAAATAAAAACAGGCCAGATGCAGGAAATAACACACCTATGCTACACATACTTAAAATAAAAACAGGCCAGATGTAATATGCAGGCAATAATACGCCATGCCTTATTGACATACACTTTTCACATCAGGGACAGAAAAACAAGAGTCAAGATAGCCAAGTTTAGCACCTGCTTCTGGCAACAGATTCAGCAGTGAAGGGACACAATAGAATGGTCTTGGTTCTAATTCAATTTCAACTGACAATTGTATCCAAAGCAAATTACAGTGACTACAATTACAATGTATTCAGTAAGATGCAGGTAGACAATGACGTTGCTCAAGGATGCTTAGAAATTGGTTAGGTCAGAGGTCAAAGTACATGGAGCTTTTAGGAGGGAATCAACAAACAACCATAGCCTGTTTGCAACACTGAATAGCGGGAACAGACTAATGATGGTGAAGAGATAAACATGCTATTTAAAATCTGGGCACAAGAAGCTAATCTGATCATTTACCTACTTTGTCTGTTTTAATGTGTGATTCATGATTTGTGAAGATCTTATGTGAAGATGGGAAGAGACCCTCTATTAAAACAATCTATCTCCAATCATACTGTATTATGGTTAATGCATAATATTGATGGCTATGCCATTTCAATGGGTTAAAAACAGGTAGGCCTACAATGCAGAATACTATTCCTGAATGACCTGCCACATCTAGTATATAAAGTATGAAGTAACATTGAAATGCTATAAGATGAAAACATACCTAAATGAACCTGATCAACATATCTACAGTAGCATATACTGTACATTGGATCTAAATGAAATGAAATTAAATGAATAGATCTAAATCCAATGCTCGTTCCCATTTTAATGAATACTTGCCTTATCTTTTAGAAGTTGAAACCCTTATTATTTGGTTATCATTATTTGGTTATCCTTCCTTTTAATAAAATTGCAATATAGGTGATTGTGCATGTTGACTGCATGTCTTAATGCTAAACCACTGAAAACAGATTCTGCTAATTAACTACAAAAATCATGTTTGTATTAATGTATTGTTTGGGGTGGGCGACTATATGATCGGCAATGACTACATACGGTAAACCCACGCACGCAAATGTAACCTATCATGACATCAACGTGATGCAAGATATATGCCAAACACGCACGTTCTAGAAAATATTCCAACCAATTCAGGGGCTGGCGGCCTATGGCCAACAGAAAATACTAGTGCATCATTCCTGACTGTTTATATTATCTGCTTTGTCGTCGTCTGCGAACAGCGTCTTTAAAGACAAGAGATTAGGCTAATCATGCAAAGCCAACGAGAGGATGAGGGTTGTAGAAACGGGTGGGGGTGCGCATATTAAGCCTCATCTGTCTCACCATATATCATTGCCAATCCGGTCTCATGAAGGAAACGGACTCGTCTGTGTTTAAAAAGCCATATAGTGAGAATCGTTAAGGTCAGCAGTAAAATAAATGTCAATAAATTAACGCTGTCCTGTCGATGACTTTCTTCGGCTTCTTTTTCAGTGGCAAGTTCCTCCATTGCATCGTCAACTGCGTTCACTCCGGAAGGCGTACTAAGCAATAACATAAAAATGGGAATTGTGTTTTCTATAGCGTGGGCTCCCCTCCACTTTGATTCTCGTAAGGAGCGCATGGTGCAGGATGCTGCAAATAGACCGCCACCTCTATGCCATGTCGCTGGCTGCGCAGCGAAGACAGATGACTGGGAAAATAATGTAATGCTAAGAAATCGTAGAGTAGCCTAGTTCAACCTTTTAAAGGTACACTGCGCAATGAGGCTATGCCTCACTTGAAGTCACACTGCCACTCAGTATGAAATCATCACAGTTCTTTACAATAAAAAATAAAATATAACATGCCTATTTGTTCCATCTAAATTCACGTAGCTATACGAATGTTTTCATTTTAGTCCATGTAAATATGTAAACTGGCTGGCTGGCAGTATATAGCCTAAATCCATCCATCCATCCATCTTCATCTGCTTATCCAGAAGATATAGCCTAAAATCATATCAAATTGAAGGCAATAGGCTATAGACTAAATATAGCCCGACTCGACAACAGCCTATTTGTTAGCTATGTGCAGGTGAGTTTGAACACCCAGAGGGCTTTAGACGATAGGATTTTATGTCAATACTTTAATTTCACAACAGGAAAAATAGCAGGTAGACAGGCAGGGGGATGGGCAGGGGGATAGGCAGGTGGATAGACAGGTGGATAGGTAGGTGGATAGACAGGCAGGCAGGCAGGCAGGCAGGGAGGCTGGGAGGCTGGGAGGCTGGGAGGCTGGGAGGCTGGGAGGCTAGGAGGCTAGGAGGCTAGGAGGCTGGCAAGTATAGCATATACTGACTGACTGTTGGGCTGGGTGTTATATATGGTGGGTAATTAGTTATTGGAGTCAGGTGTGTTTGGTGGTAGAGAGCAGTGGCACAAGTCTCCACCTTGGCATGCCTATGTCAGCAGATGTAGACATGCCCCCTAGCCACCACTAACCCCTCAGCATTGCAGGATCCTCACACTATTAGCCTATCCGCTTGATTTATAGATTGAATGATAATTTCAGCACCATACAGGGTATATGGGCAGATGTTCGGGGGAAGCCAGTAGCCTAATTGTTCCCATCCATCAACACATCCATCGTCACCTGCTTATCCGGGATCAGGTTGCAGGGGCAGCAGCTCCAGCAGGGGACCCCAAACTTCCCTTTGCCGAGGCACAATCACCAGCTCTGACTGGGGGATCCCGAGGCTTCCCCAGGCCAGTGTGGAGATATAATCTCTCCACCTAGTCCTGGGTTTTTCCCGAGGCTGGGGAGGCGCACAGGAAGCATCCTTTACAGACGCCCGTACCACCTCAACTGGCTCCTTTCAACGCAAAGGAGCAGTGGCTCTACTCCGAGTTCCTCATGGATGGCCTAGCTTCTCACCCTATCTCTAAGGGAGACGCCAGCCACCCTCCTAAGAAAACCCAGTTTCGTCAGTGAATACCCATGATCAAGTTATTTTGGTCATGACCCATCCTTCACGACCATTCGGACATACAGGGATTGCCCTTCAATGTCCCCAAACTCCACAGGGATGCCAGAAAAGCTCCACCAGATGTGTGAGTTGAAGGTGTCATGGACAGGGGCCGCCTCCAGACGTCCCCATTCACCCGCACTACCTGTTTATGGTTATCAGGTCTGTCCAGAGTCTTCCCCCACCCCTTGACCCAACTCACCACTGAGATTGGTTGACATCTCTGCCCCTCTCTTCACTCAAGTGTCCAAAACATGTGGCATCAGATCAGATGATCTGATGGCCTAGGGTGCTCTGGTACCACGTAAATCGTACACTTATGGGCAACAGTCCGTGACTATAGCACCGAAGCCTAACAACAAAAGCCCGCTCGGATTTAGATAAGGGAAGCCATTCCTCCAAATCACACCTCTCCCCTACTGAAGCCCCAAACAGGACTCCATTCAGGGTCTCCAGGAAGGCAGAATACTCTGAACTGCTGTTCGGTGCTTACGCACAGACAACACTTAGAGTTTCCCCCCCCCACAACCCGTAGGTGTAGTGAGGCGACCTTCTCATCCACCGGGGTAAACATAGCAGTGCTCGGGGGCTTGTTATATCACCACACCTGCCCGGCACCTCACAAGCTAAGCAACTCCAGAGTAGAATTAAGTCCATTCCCTATCCTGGAGTATGGTTCCAGAACCAAGACTGTGCGTAGAGGTATGCCCCACCAGATCTAAATTGTAGTGCTCCACCTCTCACACAAGTTATGCCTCCTTCCCCCACAGTGACGAGACGTTCCAAATCCCCAGAACCAGCCTCTGCCACCCGGGTCTGGTCTGTCGAGGCCCCTGACCTTTGCTGCCACCCATGTAACAGCGCACCCGACCCCCACTGTTCCTCCCACGAGTGGTGGACCCATAGGATGGAGAGCAGGGTGCCACGTTGCTTGTTCAAGCTGTGTCCGACTGGGCTCCGTGGCAAACCCAGCCACCAGCCGCTCACCATGGAGCCCTTCCCCTCTGGGCCTGGCTCCAGACAACACAACTTTCAGGGTCATAGGGACACACAAACCTCTCCACCACAATAAGGTAATGGTTCCCGGAGAGGAAGGTTTAGCCAGCCCACAGCAGTATATATCGTAACTAGATTGAAGTACAATAAATAATGTTATTTATTGCTGCTGCAGCATTTTTGTCCTACCGTAATTGTCACTGTGAAAATGTCAATCATCTGAATTTATTAATGGGTAGTCTACAAAATCTTCAAAGTATGGTCTGCACTGATATTATACAGTTCTAGTAACCATATAGACAAAAGAAGGTTAAAGGCCTACTTCAATTTGGGTTAAAAAAATAGGAAATCAATATTGTGGGATTTTATCTCACAGAAGGTAGGATAATTGTAAAATCGTTTTAGAGTAAAGATTGCATTTAAAATGTTACTTTTGCTGTGAAACGATAATATATGTTTGTTGTATAACATTCCTGTAGCCCAGTATCACTTTAGATATATATGCCTACTACTTATAGCCTATTTAAAAATATTTGGTTTGATAGACATTGATAGATATTGACCCTGATATTTTTAACATACAGGAGGTGGGTATTATAGATTTCGATAAACATAAGATTGCGAAAAGTTCCCAGTTTACGAGGTCTTCTGAACGCACCATGAAACACACCTCTTTTTAGCCTTGCTCAGTGCGGCTCTACGATTCGCCATTGTAACGAAGTCCTATGGTATCGATTGGACAGAAGATCAGCCAGGGAAACGGAAAGCTCAAAATACGCGTCGAACGTGACAGTTACTGTAGTAGTGTATTGGGGATCAAGTATTTATTAACAGAAATACACAATGGGGTGTTTCTTTTCTAAGAAGTCCAGAAGAAAATCACCTGAAAAAGAAGAGGAGGGTACTCAGTCTCCAGCAGCTGAAACCACAACAAGCAACGCTGTTCCCCTTGGTAATAATACCGACGAGACTCCGAAGCAATACAGTTGGGATAAACGCGAAAAGGTACCGTACACCTGGACCACCATATAGGTAGCCTACCGGTCCGGAACATTACCGGTAGAACTAAATGTGTTGGTGAAACATGTATAGGTAGCGATAGGTAGGCTACGGTACGGGTTTAATACTAGAACCCACTCGCAGTTTAATGATTGCTAATAATATAAATATCATTGTCTATTGCTGTACAGTACTGATAGAACCTACCGTACTGTTACAGTTACGGTACCGTACACAGTAGGCTATACCTGTAAGCTACAGTAGCAAACTGTATATCTTCATGTTAATGCTGCTGATTTATGTTCGTACCGTAGCCTACATTATCAGAAGACTATTTGAAATGCGGAATAGGCTATCACGTTCAAAGAATGCATGCTGTAGTCTACTAGAACCAGTGGGACTACTATATTCTGCATGTCTCTTTCGACCGTACCATAGGCCTACTACTTTACTTGTACCGTAGTCTGCAGTTGCGCCATCGGTGTAACGAAAGTTGACTATTTGCAATGCATGGCCTATAGAAATGTACGTTTAATCTAAATAGCAAAATGCTTACAATTTTACTTTCATATGCCTATTATCCTATTACAGTAACGGTTTAAAATCGCGACACAACACGTAATGGCTGAAGTTCATCCAAAGTTTGTCATTCTTGACAGGTAGAACAAGGCGTTCACTGTCAACTTCCGAATTGAGTTTGCGTAGTCAGTTGGCGGTGTTGTGTATATCTGGTCTACACGTGATAACAGCTGGGCAACACATGATTGGTTCATTGTTAAACACGATTAACGATACTAAGGAAATAAAAGCTACATTAAACTATGGATATTATTTCCAATGACTGTATATAGGCTACAGATTAAAACAACAACAATATGTACAATGTACTGTCTGATTTTACAGATTGATCCTAAGGACTATATGGTGAAAGGGGTCAAGAATTCTACAATTGGTCGTTTGCCTGGTAAACTTAATGGGCAACCATTTGTCATTGAGGCCTGCGAAAATTGCAACATATATGTGTTTGATCATGCTGCAACTATTACCATTGACGACTGTATCAACTGCTGCATCGTTCTTGGCCCTGTTAAGGGCAGTGTGTTTTTTAGAGACTGTAAGGACTTAAAGTGCATAGTTGCTTGCCAGCAGTTTCGCACTCGGGACTGTAAGAAGATGGAGGTATTTCTGTGCTGTGCCACTCAGCCAATCATTGAGTCCTCAACGGGTATGAAATTTGGCTGCTTTCAGTATTACTATCCAGAACTGGCCTTTCACTTCAAGGATGCTGGCCTCAGCATATTCAACAACAACTGGAGCAACATACATGATTTTACTCCAGTGTCTGGGGAGAACAACTGGAGCTTGTTGCCTGAGGCAGCAGTGGTCATGGACCATGTCCCAGCCCCAGACCCTGAGTCTGACTTCAAGTCTGTGCGTGTCTCCACTGATCCTGCCCGTAGTATCGTGCCTTTGACCAAGGGAGGGAGACGTAAAGACAGTGAAGAGTCCTGCTTGTTTGTTTTCTTCGCCGGAGAATACACAACTGCAAATGCTCGAAAACTGATCGATGAGGTGAGGATAATAGTAAGGTTGTGAGGTGGGGCTATTGTTGTTTTTAGCAGAAATCGCTGCCATTTCCACAGTTCAGTGCTGCCGCATTCACAGATGGAGCATTTTTAGTGTGTGTGTATGTGATAATGGGGGGAGGATATATAGTCTTTGTTTATGTATATTTGTATCTAGTTGTTAGTCTACAAAGTCATTTAGTGAGGGAATCCTAGTTTGCTTCTTTTTTGCAAAATGTGGATGCAGAGAATAATCCTGCACCAAACATGCCAAGCTACTGTAGCTGTGTTATTCAATGCTAAGACATTTCACTCGTGCTTGTTGCCAAAATAAACATTCTGACATCTTTAATGGGACATACCCTGTTTGGATGGATCAGAGAAGCAAAAATATATTTACATTTTTGCTTCTCTGATCTATCTTCTCTGATTGTGCTTAGGCAATTGGAAAAGGCTTTGTGTTGATCCAGACAAAAGAAGTCCCTATGCGACCTGAAGATGTGAAAAGAGTATTTCAGAACGATGCAGAAGAGCTAGTAGAGTGGAGCTCTAAAGGTGTGCAGACTTCTAATGTTGTTGTTGTTGTTGTTATTATTGTGAGAGGTGCATATGCATGGCATGCTGCCATTCATGAACTTATATTTTTGCCAAAGGTCCTGTCATTGCACTTGAGCTGAATGGGGATGGTGTTGTGGAAGCCTGCAAGGTGATTGCCAGTGAGGTTTTCAGCGGAACAAAGGTAATAATGAATGTTTTTGCAATATTGACTTGAATTAAAATGGTACCAGTACACAGATGTTTTTATTTGAATTCAAACTACTTTTGCAGGTTTTTGTATCAGATAACAAAAATGCATCCTCACGAGATGTGGACAACTTCTTCAACTTTGCTGACATGCAGATGGGCTTGTGAATTATAAGCATTCTAACATAACTAGGGGAAATTAGCCTTTAATTCTCTTTTAGGAATGCCTTTGATACCATGACTTTAAACAATGCCTTTTCGCATATGGCATTGCTAATGACAGATGTATCTATAGAGATCACATAGAGGTTTGTTCCCTTTTTACAAAACAAGGTAAATCAACTTGTAAACCGCTGTATACAAATAAACTGTGATTATGAAACCTTTCTATGAATGTAATCAATAAATATACTATATTATTTGAATGTAGCTTTAGCTGTAAATATAGTTTATATTTAATTTGAGGCATTATTTTTTCTACTTGTTTGTCTTCTATTGAAAGGGGCAGAGTGTATTCAACAAACTTATGTGGATTTACATTCAAATTGTGTATTAGGTTTAGATATGTACTTTTTGAATGTGTATTCTGTGTGAGTGATACAGTACATCTTTGTGATTAGCTGTTTAAACCATCGGCCAAAGCTTTGGATAAAGTAAAATTTTACTTGACATCAATGTGGGCTTCCTGCATTTGAAGACCAAGCAACACAAAGTTTGTCAAATTGCATAAAAACATTTTTTGTTTGATATTTTTAAATGTCAATGTTTGTCTTCAGATTTAATGTTTTGTAGAGTTTTATACTCCAAAGTTAATGTTTTTAGTATTGTACTGTAGGGCCCAATCAATCTGTCTGTAAATGGATTAAGGTAAACACAAATGTTTATGAATATTGGTTGCAATTCGATTGTATAAATGCAATTTGACAATAAAATCTGCCATACTATACTGATAATGCTTATGATACAGTAAGTCTGTTTGATACATTTTTATATTTCTATCACTCTACGTTTATAATTTTATTTAGTATAAATTGTGATTCCATGCTTGGTGATGTGTGTAGTCTATTTAAATTTGATTAAGGAAATACCAGCTTGATAATTTAATATTGTTGTTGGATGGTAAACATCACCAGTGTGTTTTGATTCATTTAGACAAAAAAATACTATATTTTGCATTTTATATGCAAGGCTTTTCATGGTTTATGGGGTGCGTTAGGGTTTCAACATGGTTTCTATTGTAATGATTCTTCCAATCAATAGATTGTTCACGCAAGTCAGCAATCAAGTGTGAATGCATGCACATCATGGTGCACATACGATACGAACTAACTAGGTGGAGTTTAGGACCCTGTAGTAGGCGCGGTACAATAGAGCTGTTGTGCCGTGCTGTGGTGGCTGCGAGATTGCAACCCTTGAAATTCCTAGTGTGGTAGAATATAAAAAATCTATTTTAATTATAGCAGTAACCAGAGACAAATGTGATATTTTATAAGTACATATTGTCGAAGTAGTCAAGCCGGTATCTACATGGAATAACCCGCGTTGTACCATGCGAATTTAAGGTAAGGACCAAGGAATAGGAACAATATGCTCGTGTGTTCAGTGGTTTAGTGTGCCAAGATTTGCCCTGGATGTGTTATCCAGGCCATTGGGCCTCGATATCTTCCACCCCTATCTTCACATCACATCGACACATCTAATGTTTGTGATTGTGAGTGCTATATGAACTTGAATTTACTGCACTAACATTTAATCAAACGGCGCTTTATGCAAAGCGGTATAACGCGTAGCTAAAGGCTCTAGGAAGTGACATCTTTGTATGGTCGTGGCGCCCATGTTTGATTCCCCCCCCCCAGCCCGCTGTGGCCTGGCTTTGCCGCCAATGAAGGAGATAAAGCATGTTATTGCATGCGTTTTCTTTATTACTTCGATCTAAACTACATTATTATTTCGTTTGTGGTGCATCGGGAAAGCAATGTTAGTATTTCTAAACTTCTTAACTGGGAGATAACTAGCATTGGAATTGGTATATCAACCATGTATTATTTCAACTGCAAATATAACCAGTGTTAAATAACCTGTAATGTTCAAATGTTCACATGACACTGACAGTAGTTTATATGCTCATGCGTCATATACAGTTTAATATAGGATAGTAAAATACCTTCGATCGTTCGATCCATGTGGATCAAAATGGGTCATGGTAAAGGCATACTGGAAAGAGGGCCTAAAGAGAGGCAATATGGTTTTCACAGTTTTCTACTTGTATATCCATCTGACCATATATATTATCCATATTTCTATATATACACTGCTTAAGACAGCAGACACAAATTATTATTTCCTAGCAATATTAAACATACAGTAGGCCTAACAAAAGTTTTGCATTTTGCATAACCATTGATACATACAGACACACACACATAATGCTAACTAGTGTCTGTAGGTCAATGCCAGTGGATGGGGGTATGTATTGTCTACTCTGTATATATGGCAAACGTGTGGTTACACACAACATGCCGAATACAACTTTCTCTGCTCTGGTTAGGGCTCAGCCTAATTCAAAGGCTTCATGTTTCCCCACCCCTACCCCTCCATGGGGGAATGAGAAGTACATCCTCTCTGTTGAAACCACTTTCTGTCATGTGCTGTTCCTGTTGAGTCTGCTGTCTGTGTAGAAGAAATGAATAAAAAAGGTCATTTTAATTTTTACAAGATTAACATGACTTTTTAGATGTCTTCTCATGACTGATATAAGTTTTAATATTAACAAATGATTGCCTACAGTATACAAGTCTATGAGATTATCTAATTGAAACATATATGCAGAAAACTTAATCAAATTATGGTCTGGTCTCTTTTTGTTTGTAACAGGGGTGAGAAACAGTTGTTGGACTTCATTAAAAGGAATCCACTAGCATGATTTTTTTTGGGGAATTTATGGTGAGTATCTAAGCACCTTTGCAGACTTAGTTAGAATATGTCCATATTTTAAGTGCAAGTTTTAGGTTTTCAGCATTGCAATTTAGAAAATGGCTGTCATGCTGTTACTTATGTCTGAAATCTCAACATAATTGTAATAAAATGTGAAACCATTAAACATTTTTTTAAAAGCTGCTACATATTTCATACCATGCCATAACATGATTGTTTACATTTTGTACTTCATATTGTTCCCTTCACCTTGCAGGATGATACAGGATGAAACGTCTTAGGTCCTCAAGCAGCAGTGACAGTTCTGACAATGAGAGTGAGTTTCCTTAAAAGAACCCATAATATTAACAGATCGCTTTCATTTTCAACATTGCCTTCTAATGTACAATCCATTATTTAGGTCCCTCGACTTCCTTTTCCTCCAACAAGTATGGAAGTAAACCTGGAACCCCCGCTTCCAACCCAAAGAAACCGGCAGAGGTAGGCTATACCTTCCCCACAGCACGTTGTGGGTAAATCCAGTATAAACCGGTATAGTTTTTTTTGTTGGGTAGAGGGCTGGGCGATATACCGGTGTATATATCGGTATATCAGAATTTTTTCAAAAAATATATAAAATTAGACAATATTGTTTATATCGATATAGTTATATTATGCATTTATTCATGACTTTTTCGATTTGTTCGTCTCTCCCTCCATGCCTGCATTGGTGCGTTCAAAGTGTCAAAGGGGCGGAGACACCAGAGAATGATCACATGTCAATTAATGTCACTAAAAATAAAAATTGTCACATTTACGTCGGGTTTCCTGTTTTTTTTCTATATGCCTGAAGATTTAGCCCACCTTTATAGAAAATACTGATATATGTATCGGTATTCAACCTTAATATATCGGGATATTATTTTTGGTCTATATCGCCCAGCCCTAGGTAGAGGTAGCAGAGCTATGAAATGTCACCGTGACTTATAGACACTGTATGGCCTCTATACAGTATGTGTGCTTTGTCCAATTGTGGTCTTCTCTCATCTCTCTGTACTATCACATCTTAAAACGTGTGGATTGCGAAAAAGCTTGTCTTGTAACATCCCTCTTCCACAGGTGTTCAGAAAAGACTTGATCAGTGCCATGAAGCTGCCTGACTCCCACCATGTCTCTACAGAGGACTGTTACCTCCTGGCAGACACCTGGCGTCAGGAGTGGGAGAAGGGAGTTCAGGTGCCAGCAAGTCCAGACACCATCCCACAGCCTTCGGTCAGGTAAAGCTTCAGTGGATTCTCTGAATGGATGGATTCACGTGCTTCCAGCACTAGATCTCTCTTCTGTCTGTCTTGTTTACACTGAGATACAGACCATAATACAGTACACTGACTGAATGTCCGTTTCTCCGTGATCAGAATTATCGCAGAGAAGCCAAAGGAGGTGCTTTATACCCGGCAGAAGAAGTACATCCAGTGCTGGAGCCAAGACTCAACAGAGACTGGTTATGTGAACATCAAAGAACTGGCAGAGGCCATGTGTCGCTACGACCTGGATGATATGGATCTCCACTGGCTTCAGGCCCTCAACACAGAGCTAGCTCTTATGGGTAAGGCTCAGGTTTGTGTTTTCTTTTCAAAAACAAATGTACAGAATTGAGCAACTGTGTCCCACCCCACCCCCCACCTCCCAATGCCAGTTTGGTTCCTTCTGAGAGAAAAAAAAGTGTTTAGCCTTTAGAAACCTTTTAGAAACCGTTCACGTTCTGTTAATTTGTCCTTTTGTGTTTTAAGCTTTAAGTTTGGTTCCATTGTAAAATCACATCTCCAACCTGACCTGCTTTTTCCCCTCACCACTTCATGGTTCACAGTGCAGTGGGAAAGCAAACACAAAAGGATTTCCAAGACCTTTGTAGGGCTTCAACCAAATTCCTTCTTTTGTTCCAGAACCTCAGTGGAAAAGTCCATGTCTAGCATTAGTCATGTTTAGCATTAGTCATTGTCCTAAATGGAAGAGGTCGTTTTTTTAACTTGTTCCTTCCCCACCGGCTCTCAGGTGAGCCCCCTGTCGATGAGCTAACGATGGAAAAGATTATGGAGGCCCTGGAGAGGCAGTGCCATGACAACATGAACCATGCCATTGAGACCGTGGAAGGGCTGGGAATTGAATATGACGAAGACGTCATCTGCGACGTGTGCCGTTCCCCGGACAGCGAGGAGGGGAATGACATGGTGTTCTGTGACAAGTGCAACATCTGTGTTCACCAGGTAGGATGCAAACACGCCTCTTATCACACATGGAACATGCATATTTTTCTAAATACATTCAATTGAAACCTCTGTCAGGCAGCTACAGAGTTATAGGTGGGTCGTTGTTTGTGCCGACAGTAGGGTTGGGTACCGAAACTCGGTTCCAAGTTGGAACCGAAAACTAAATGTCAAGAACCGGGTAGCTTTATAATAAATCATATTTCGGTTCTGCTTTTCGGTTCCAAAATGCGATTTAATTATTAGAAATAGTGTTAGCTGATGCGTAGCCATCTGCCTATCACGCTGTACGCGTCATTGCTGCAGTGTATTTCAAAACCTAGCATACGGACAAAAGCTGGCCTCATTTTAAGAAAGAAAACGGCGACAAGGCAAGTTGTGCATTTTACCTTCTGATCTGCCAGCAACTGATACAGGACGGCTGAAATACTGTCACGTAATTCGAACAATTTTACTT
>JAODOY010007756.1:1398-22524 GCA_025399855.1 Forbesichthys papilliferus | reverse complement strand
AGGGTATTTTTGTAAAAACATCAATGTACCAAACCGTGACTTCAGTGTACCGTTACACCCCTGTGTGTGTGTATGTACATATTGAATCACATTATGTGATTATTGTCTTTACATATTGAGTCTAAGCAACGTTTAATCTATTACACAGGTAAACAATTAGATCATAATTATTTTTTAAGATAGGTCTAGAGCCTAAGGAAATAAATGCATTCTCCCTGGACTGCCTAGTGAAAAAAACTGTTATTCTATACATCAACAGCTTTGAATAACTACAGTGCATGGCATGTTCAATATTTAGGCAAATACATTTTTAACATATTCTACACCAGCTCACTGTCTACAGTATACTGCGATTGCTTTATTGCTCTTGCCTACATCATGTCTGTGTTTTTGATGTTGTGTGAACGTCTCCATCTTTCTCCTGTGACATTTTCCTTCGCTCCATTCCAGGAGTCTCTGGTGATCGACACCCCCAGGGTGAGGAAACAGACTCGCCACTACAACTCCTTTGAAGACGACGAGCTGATGGAGTTCTCTGAGCTGGACAGCGATTCCGAGGACCGGCCCTGTCGCACCCGGAGGCTGGGCGAACGCAGCCGCCGGTACCTCCGAGCAGAGTGCTTCCGGGTTGAGAAGAACCTGCTCATTTTCGGGTATGAGCGCAACCCCAATGGGTATACCGCCGGTTAACGCGTCACATTGTGCCATTGTGTTTACTAGTAAAAGCATAGCTTGGACCCTACCCTGACAACTTTCTAATAGCATGTGTTAGGGATGTCACAACACCGGACATTTTGTAGATACCAATACAAGTGGAATGCCACGGTTATCCATACTCATTTAGATACCACAGGGATAACAAGAATACTGTATACACAGATAGGCCTGTGTATACAGTATTGTCACGAAGGGACATACATTCATATATACATACATTTAAAAACATAAACGCAACTTTTATTCTACGTATGATTGTGATCTAATTGTGATTAGGTCATCACAGCAACACAGCATCAGCTAGTGTAGTAAACGTACTCCAGTAATCATATCCCCGTCCTTCTCCGTCCCAAGGTGGGGTAGATGGAAGGACATTTTGAACCATGGTCGGTTTAAATGGCACCTGACAGAGAGAGACATGGAGGTTGTTTGCAGGTGAGTCACAGCACATAAAGTATATTGTTTACACATGTTCATAATGTCCTGTGAAAAGAAAAACTAAATGGCAAGCATGTAATGAATAATGAAAAACAATGTCATCTAAAATTAAGAATGAAAAGTGAAATACTTCCCTAAAATAATTTATTTTCATTACGTTTGTACTTGACGTAGTTTGGGATCTGCGTGGTTATAACATGTATGGATTGGTGTGTTGAGAGCCGTTTGCTGTATGGGTTGCAGGGCTCTGCTGGTTTACTGTCTAAGACACTACAAGGGCGATGACAAGATCAAGAGCTTCATTTGGGACCTCATCACACCCAGCAAGGAAGGACAGGACCAAGCCCTGCTCAACCACTCTGGTTAGCATCATACCATTAACGTACACCAGTGATCTAACTTTTGTCTCGTTAACACTTTCGTCTTGGACAAAGGGTAGTTGGCCAAATATTTTTTGGTCAATGAAATGAACACCGACTTAGACTTTTAAGCCATTAACTCAACAATAGTATAGATATTGGAGAGGTTGCTCTACTCTCCATTCTAACTGACCCCTTCACCACCAGGTTTGTCTGCTCCGGTTCCTCGTGGTCGGAAGGGGAAGAAGCTGAAAAACCAGTTGACCGTACCCGAGCTGAAGAACGCCGACTGGCTGGTCCACTGTAACCCTGAGGTGGTTCTCCAGGACGAGAGCTACAAGAAGCACATCAAACAGCACTGCAACAAGTCCGTCCACTTCAAACTTGATACCAATTGCATTCATTGTTATACCTCCAGCACCAGCAAGCGAGTGTAAAGACAAAATGGTGAATTCTTAATTCTATTTCTTGTGTGGGTCTCTGTCTGCAGGGTGCTTCTTCGAGTTAGGATGCTATACTACCTGAAGGTAGAGGTCCTGGGTGAAGCAGCCAATCAAGCGTTAGAGGGAACACCTGCCAGGTACAATATGTGGAATATTGAACGGTGACCTGATTGCATTGCTACGTGTACCATAGCTGTATGGGAAACACCATGGGAATCCAGACAGGATTGTTAACGTTTGTCTCGTGTGCCTGCATGCATGTGTGTGTCGTCAGCAAACTGGAGGTGGCCCTGCCAGAGATTGACTACATTGAAATTCCAGCTGGCTGGTGGGATGCAGATGCAGACAAGTCTCTGCTGATAGGAGTCCACAAACATGGTAGGAAGATTGTATGCTATTTGATTACTTTGTGATATCAGTCACGTTCAAGTTTATTAGAGTAGACTGACTAATCTGATTAGATTAATAGACAATATTGAATATTATTAATATCATATTTTAGTGGTCAATAACACATTTTCCTTTTAATGCTATTGTATTGATTGTTATTGTTCTAAAAGTTCTGTAGACGTACTATAACAGGGTATAGCACGTCAACGGTGATTATGGAGGAGCCTGTGTTACATAACGTTGTGCTAGGCTAGAGTGTGATTCTAACAGCTGTGCATGCATGTGTTTTTGGTCAGGGTACGAGCGCTACAACGCTATGCGTGCGGACCCCGAGCTGTGTTTCCTGGAGCGGGTGGGAATGCCCGATGTCACGGCGCTGTCAGCCGAACAGGCAGGGGGAGAGTCCATACCTGACTTGACTGACAGGTAACACACACACACACCCTTCAGTGGACACACCATCTACTGGCACCACACACTGTTGACAAAAATGCACGCACACACATTTCTCCTCTAATTTAATAAACCAAAATGAAGCATTCAAACCATTACATTTGGGGACTGAAAATAATTATGTCCTGCAAGAACTTAAAAACCTCAGTGACACACGGAGAGAGAGAGATATGGGGGGGGGGGGGACTACTCTAGAGCTTGTGTACATATTGCACCAGACCGCAGCAGAACTACAGGTCTCACACAGACCTTCTGGTCACACTGCACGGCAGGCAGTAACTTAGGGTTGGTTATTTTCTAAACCTGGGGCTGATCACAGTGCAGCAAGATGTGTAGCCTGGATGAGTTTGATATCCACAGTATTGTCTAGCGTCTGTTCTATGCTGACAGCAACCTTCAAACAAATGCGTCATGTGCAATGACATTGTTCTGTTATGTCAGTTCTCTATATTTTCTTATACATTTATGTGCACTTATGTATTTACCTTTTAATAGCTTTTTATTTTTTATTTTTTTTCCCCCCAAACTTGAACAATACTGTGTTGTCCTTCCTAGGTATTTGGGGACATTTGATTATTTGAAGTTACATTCCGGTAGTTTTGGATATCCTTACATTGCCATGAGTTGTCAGTGAATGTTGCACATTGTGCATTGTACTTTAAATACTTGTCTGTGTGCTCTGTGTCATTTCAGTGTGTGTAAGAGCGATGACGTGAAGGAGGAGTCTGAAAACAAAGCCGATGGAGAAGACCGAGATGAGAGCAGCAAGGTTAGCCTCTCCCATGGTGGCCATGTTATTCTCTCTACATTGGACCTCTTTTCACGTTCAAACTGTTGTCACGAGGTTTACTCCGACATGAAGTTATAAAGGTGTGTGTGTGTGTGTGTGTAGGAAGAGACCTGCTCCAGCACAGATACCTCAGACAAGCCTGACAGCACGGGTCCAGGTGAGACAAAGAGCTCCGTTTATAATGAAGTGCATGGTTGTGGGCCTCGCAGCACTGCAGGTGGTGGAGTTGTTATTATTAGAAGACTGGGATAGCCGTGTGCAAATTCAATTCAAACAGAAGATACAGTATATGTGTTGGGGAAGCCAATTGTTATTCTGTATAGATCAATTACGTCATTTTGTCACCAGGGGTGATTCGATTCCATTTGGGGAAAGCTTGAGTTGCTTTCATGTAAATATCTGCTCTAGAAAAGCAGCATTTATCTGTGGAACCCTCCATCCTAGATCAATGCCAGAGGATCTGTACAGCCCTAAATCCCATTCCTAGCCCCGCGAGGCTTCTCCACCACAGGTGGCTGGAAAGGGAGGGATCAGGTGTGGAGAATAGGTGGAAATGTTACTCATCGTATTGACCAATACAGAATAGAACCCGACAATAATTGATAATTATAATAATAATTCTGATAGCACATTCCAATTCCAATAGTTTATCACATAACTAATAGAACTACTATATAGCTACTTATATAAACATTGATCTCTTTCTCTCTCTATCTCAGACTCCCAGATGTCAGGTGAACTGTGCTCTCAGGACACTGCGCTGGTCACCACGACGACGGCGGCGGGATCAGGATGCGGAGTGGCGGACCTCCACGTGGTGCGGGGCCGCCCCCTGTGGCCGGCCGGCCCCGCCCTCACGGCCCGTCTCCGGCGCCTCGTCACATCCTACCAGCGCTTCACGTTGCGTCGCGAGCCGCTGCTGCGACACGACTTCCTGCTGCACGAAGGCCTGGTCGGCATGGCGATGGGAGGCGGCGGGGTCGCCCACGGCCACCCGCACCACGCCCACACCGGAGGGCCGTTGGCGTGGCAACTGGGAGAGGAGCTCAGGCGGTGTTCGGTGGTTGCCACGGAGTCCGATCCGCTCTTCCTTGAGTGGCAGAGAAGGTACATTTGGAGGTGGAGGAGAGAAAGTCTCCATGTTGACATCGTGAACATAGCCCGAGAATGTGTCTCGATAAAGAAGCGGCCCATGTCATGTAATTGTGTTTACCCATCCTCGCAAACACCGTCCAACACTGTCTGCTAAAAGAAAACTGTGTTGGTACAGGTGGACCCGTAGAGAGCAGGCGGATTTCTACCGCACGGTGTCGTCGTATGGTGTGGTGTACGACCCAGACAGGAAGACCTACGACTGGTCCCAGTTCAGAGCTCTGGCGCGCCTAGAGAGGAAGACGGACCAGAGCCTGGAGAGATACTTCAGCTCCTTTGTCAACATGTGTCGAACCGCCTGCAGACTGCCCCCCAGGAAGGACGAAGGTATGCCCGTGCTGTATACCCAAACATGCACGCACACACATGTACTGGACGTGCATTATGCTTCATCCCATCTCTGTCTGCCTGCCTGTGTCTGCCAGGCCTGGTGGACCCTGCTGTCTTTGTGGAGCCTCTAACTGAGGAGCGAGCAGCCCGCACGCTCTATCGCATCGAGCTCCTGCGCAAGATCAGAGAACAGGTCAAGCATCCCTAACAGTGTTGAGTTATTCTGCTGTACAGATACTGCCTTCTCAGCCTTTTTCCAACACAACCGCAAGGGAGTGGGGAGTTCTGGTTCTTAACGCCAGGGAAAAACACGTTTATTGCATAACCTCGTAAAATACTTTCTCTTCCCACTCATTTTGATGCATGTGGCACATTAAGTGTATTATGCATAATAATGAATAATATAACTAATGTATCCTAGGAACACATTTTTAAATGATTTACTTCCGTGGTTCGAGCCTGTTGAACGTTGCTTTGGTGGTTCCGGGTGTTAACGGGACAATCTGCAGTTTTGCTCCACTGTGTATATAGTGCCCTCCAAAACATTAACGTCAGGGAGGGTGGCTGCTCTTTGGCATGTAAGGGTGCTCCCGTTTGAAACCAAAAGAGATTCGCTTCAGATCTCTCCCCACTCAAAGTCTGCCTCGGCGTCCTCCTCCAGGTCCTGCGTCACCCGCTGCTGTCGGCCCGTCTCCAGCTGTGCCGCCCGTCCCTCTACCTCCCCGTGTGGTGGGAGTGCGGCAAGCACGACCGCGACCTCCTAGTGGGCGCGGCCCGCCACGGCCTGAGCCGCACGGACTACTACATCCTCAACGACCCGCAGCTGAGCTTCCTGGAGGCCCACAGGAACTACGTCCAGAAGGAGGGGGGGGCGTACCTCCACCACCCTCACCCCCAACACCACCCTCACCCCCACCTGGTGACTCACCCGGGGGTCCCCCCCTCGCTGTCCCTGCCCCACCCCCACTGTTGCCTCTACGAGTCGGGCCTGGGCTGCTCCTCCCCGCAGCCTCCAGACTACCACCACCACCCCCATCACCACCACCCTCCTCCTCACCACCACCATGTGCCTCCTCCATCCGCTCCCTCCCCGCCGTCGTCCTCCTCTTGCTCCTCCCATCTCCACCCTCCGCCCTCAGAGGTGGGCTCCCAAGACTCGGGCCTGGCGGGCATGGGGTCCGCATCCCGGCCGGACTACCTGGATGACGGGCTCGGGGACCTGGGGGGCCTCCATGGAGGCAAGGCCTCCAAAGACGCCCTCAACGGCTTCCCGTTCAACTCTGCCGCCGGCGGACAGAGCATGCTCAACTCGTACGGCGTCGGGGTTCCCGACCTGGACGCCGGCCTCCGCAGCGACGTGCTGGTGGGCGAGCAAGGCTCGTCGGACGAGACGGGGCTGATGGCTCCCTCTGTAGAGCTGGACCAGTTACAGGTGTGTGTGTGCGTGCGTGTGTGTGTGTGTGTGTGTGTGCGCGCGCACGCTGGCTTAGGTAAGGTATCACTGGTGTGTCTTTTCTCACCGCTGATCACAGACAACAGAGGAATCCTTGTTGACTAGACTCAAACAAGTAATTTGACTGCTATTGGTTTGGTTGACATATAGACTAAATGACTGATACATGGTCAGTAGCATTGGCAGATGGATGAATGTACCAGGCATAGGACTGAGCAATAAAACTATAACAATAATTATTGCGATAGAATTTTCCTCGATACAATATAACAAATGTTTGATAATTGTTTGATTTAATTAATTAGAATTACTAACAAAGCACAAACTGCCAAATGCCAATCGTGTCCAGGCTTTACTGGCTTTACGTCAGAACAGAGATAGTTTAAAGGAGATGGGTGGTTGATATGGAAGGTACAAGTACACGCAAGAGGTCTTTGGTGCGGGATCGTTTCCAACAGGAGACCCTACCACTATTTGTGATCGGCCCGTTTCATATAGTTATATTGTTTTGCCTGGCAATTAAATTGTTATCCCTGCCAGCCACATCAGTGCCATGTGAAAGGGGTTTTTCAAAGGCTGGTGATAAGCCAAAAAATAATTACATTTGAAACCTAGCACAGCTGAAAAAATAAATACATTTGAATAAATATAAAATAAAAAGAATATTCCCTATATTGTGTAATACTGTATCATTGTGTATTTTCATTGAAATTGATATTACCTAGGAATAATCACTCACAAAAACAGATTACCTTCTTTAATGATGAATTACAGAAAATGGGAATACATTGTAGACATACAATGTACATACACAACACGCAACATATTTTCTACATTATCATCACCATGTCATTATTAATGACAATACTATAAACACACAATATACACAACTACATTTCTGAATTAACTTAGTCGAAGGGGGCTTTGAGAATAATTGTCAACGTTTCTAATGTTCTAATGTGCTCATGACACCAACACTTGAGCCAAAGCAATTGCTTCATCTTTGTCATTGCTTCAAAAAACTTTGCTCAGCCCATCACTAGCTCAGTCTCTCCCTCAGAGTCCCTCTATCACAGGAGGACCAGGATACGCACCTATCTACTTCAAAATAATGCTCCGCAGAGAAAATAACTATTTCTGTTTAGATAACAGGAAGAACAAAATATATAACTTATTAAAGTATATTAGTCAAATATTTAACTTAAATAACTTTAACTTAGGGCCTAATTATAACTAAATGTTATTTACAACAGAAAGAGGGAGACATTATTTGTATTCGTCCTGTTGTAAATTGGAGAAACAGATAATTAGAAAAATAATACTAATACTTGGCCCTAGATAAGGTACCTGGCCATATGTTCACCCAGGAGCATAATTCAGCCTTTAGACTTGAAAGAAATATCGACTGCTATGACATTTTTTATTGTGATAACATTTTTGACTATCGCCCAGCTCTAACCAGCCATAGGTCTACATCTAACATGGTCAACGTTTTAACCAGGTAAAATATAATATATTTGCCCCTCTATATCCCAAAGGCACCATGGGATGGCACAGACCAATCCAGCCCCGCCCACCACATGTTCAACGAAGCTGATCCCATCCTATGCCCCCCCACTCTGGAGGGAGGCTTTTTGGAGGAGGACGACGAGGAGGCCCCGGGGGGAGACACGGGAGGAGATGAGGGAGGGACTTTGGAGGAGTGTCTGGGCCTTCCGCCTTCCACTTCGCCCTCCCATCCTTCGGCAGGAGAACCTGTGGAGCCGCTGTCGTCCAGCTACATGCTATTCAAGGTGTGCCCAGATTAACTTGAACTTTCAGTAGGCAGAATTGAACAAGGTTTATCAAAAACTGAAAAATGATAGAAACTGAGAAAAGACATTTTTAAGCAGCCAACAGACCAAACAGACAACCTGATTAACAGAGCCCTCAATGACAGTTTATGGGGGTGTACATAATAATATTCCACAAAAGCTTTTTTAAACCTGTACAGGCTACACAGAACAACTTTCCTACAAAGCAGTAATGGAGTAAATGAGTAGATGGCATTGTGTCCATCACACCATGCCATTTGCTCATTCACTCATTGTGCTTCCAGGACGTGAGCGTGGAGTCCAGTGCTGACCCCACAGACCTGTCAGCCAGCCCGCCTCCGCCCTACGTCACTCCTCCACCTCTCTCCCCTGACATCACTTCCCACAAGACCCGGCATCCATTACCCAGTCCAGAGGTTGTTGCAACTAACGGAGGATACGAGTTTGATGAAAAAATGGAGGAGGAGATGGATGGGGTGTCTGGAGATGGTAGGAATGTGGACGAACCACAAGATCATATCCTGAGAGGGGAGTGTGGCTCAGTCCAAGGTGAGTGGTCAGGGGTCTTATATTAAGGCTATTTTGAACCACAGAAACAAAATACCTCATAACCAATCTTAACGTTAGTGGATAGTTAGTGCATAAATTAAATTTCATTCAACTTAATATACATAAAATGTCTTGCATACAACTTAACCTTTTGTTTATATCAGAAAGTTCATACATACTATTGGCCATTTGTAGGTGTGGACCAAGATTTGGGAATTTTGGGAGAACCAATGGAAGGGGCAGACGTCGTTAAGATAGAGCCGAGTGTGGGTATAATCAGTGAGAGAACGGAGGTCCCAAACCAGCCATCTCTACACCTCCAGGAGGACCTTGACCAAGGAGAGTGTCTGGAAGATTTGCCCCACGAAGTGAGCCCTTACCTGGGGAACCTGCAACCAGAGGCTGGCCTTGAATCTCCTGAGGGTGTGAAGGCACCAAAAGAGGCAAATGGGTTTATTTTATGCCAAGGAGCAGAGGAAAACACAGTGGGACATAAAGATAACAATGTAGAAGAAATTCCAGAGCATTCCAAGGAAAACGTATCAGTGGGCCAAGAGGATGGATCAGATGAGATCTTGCAGGAAGAGATGGACCAAGACTCTCTCATGGATGTTTCTGCTGTAGGACCTTACAGTGAAATATCAGAGCCAACCATGGCAAGCTTAGAACCTCTACCAGAGGAGATGAAATTTGGGAGCCCTCACACAGAACAAGTACAGCATTCCACCTCAACACCAGTGAATACATTCAAGTCTGAAGATGATCTCACTAGGACCGAAGATGGAGCTGGAGTCAAAATTGAATTCATTGAACATTCTTTCTTTAACAATATCAAATCTACAGACAAAACACGAGTGTTCTCCGTTGAACCAGAAAGCAAGGAGAGCACACTAGATCATCTTGGGGTGCCTGAAAAGGTTTGTGACATTAAACCAAGCCAGGACACTCTCTTAACCACATTACCAATGGGCAGCATTGGATTCAAGCCAGAGGACAAAAAGTTTAATCTTTTGCCAGACGGCTATGACAAGAGAAAACTAGACCCACTGGAGCTGTCAATCAAGACAGAAGTAACTAAGACAGAGACTACAGAGGATGTGTACCCAGACAGCTCTGAAGTCAAACCAGTGAATCTTCTGGAATATCCAATAAAACCAGAGAGCTTGACCACAAAAACAGAGCAGTTGGACTACTGTATTAAACCAGAAATCATGGAGACCAAGCCTGAGGATCTGAGTTATTGCATGAAGGCAGAGGTCCTTGCCAACAAACCCGATGGTCTCCAGTTTGCTGCCTACTCAGACGGTTCTGACATCAAACCCAAAGTTAAACCAGAAGACCTAGGATTTGCTGGTTATCCAGATGTTTCTGATCTTAAGACTGAAACAAAACCAGAGGACCTTGAGTTGACATCCTATCCAGATAGCTCAGAGACCAAACCCGAGACCAAACCAGACGATCTTGGCTTTCAAGTCTACTCTGAAGTTAAAGCCGAGGCAAAGCAAGAGTTTTTGGAGGCTGACAGCACTGTCCTCACTCCAAAATTGGAGCAGACAGAGGGGCTACCAGAAACCATAGAGAGCGTCAAAGTCCAAGGACAAGTTAAGGAAGAGAGGCCCAAAACACCAGGTAACATTTGCTTATCATGAAATGCATTTTAACACCACAACTAGTTCACTTAGGGGGGGTTTAGATTAATGACACTAGATCATTTGCCCAGGAATTTTACTTTGTGATGTTGGTACTGTATGGTGCAATACACCATACAGTGTATGTACTGTATATAAGCTACAGTAAGAATATTGTTAATTTACCCAACAGTCCCAGTGATGGAGGTATACCCAGGCAGCCCCAGGTTTGCAGCCCCAATGACCATGTGTGATCTCCCAGACAGCCTGCATGACACCAGGGAGCCCACCATCGCTCAGCTGCTACAAGAGAAAGCCCTCTATTCTTTCTCTGATTGGCCAAAGGTAATGTAGATAACCCTTCAGTAGCACTACATTGGGTAATTTGGGTTGTTTTGACTACATCAATAGCTAAATAGATAAGCACATGTAGTGACACTTTGTTAAGTGTATTTGCTAAGATCTTAAACCTTCTGAGTACACAGATAGGTAGATTATATAAGATACAAGAAACCCCATAAAAGACTTATTGTAAATGTTGGCATTTGCAGTAGCCACATTAGAACACAGTCTTGTACAATAGTGTGGCTGAGGTGAGTGCAACAAGAACATTTTGAAATTGTGATTGGAACTAGATGACTATGGTTCTTACCTTTTAATTCAATGCAATTTCTGTTAATATTGCCCTTTTTAAAATTGACTAGTTTCCATCTGAAAACAATTAGCAATTGAAATTAGGAATATGTATTGGGTTTCTATATTTGGGTTTACTAATTTCACTTTTATAGCAATGAAAAGGTTATTTGTCAATGAATAATATTTTTCAAAAATAGAACTTTTAATAAATCAACCATTTAATATTGCAAATTTTAAATGAAAAATATTCCAGATGGACTTTTGCATCTGAACTTATGCTGTTGCACTTCTCAGGACCGGGTGATAATTAACCGTCTGGACAGCATCTGTCATGCCATCCTGAAGGGAAAATGGCCGTCATCCAGCCAGCAGTACGACTCTCCTAGCTCACTGGCTGCCAACCCCTGTCTAGCCAACAGTCTGGCACAGCATCAGCACCACAGAGCGGGCTACCTATCTACTACAGCCCCAGGCTCCGGGCCTGCAGGTCCAATGCCCAGCCAGGCCAGGGTCCAACAGTCAAACCCAGCACTGGCATTCCCCCTCCCACCTCCCCTCACTAGACTACCCAAGGTCAGTACAGTTATGTTAAGGAACCACATTCCCTGTGTGCTGTTGTTGTATGTTAATCAATGTCTCATTGCATTTATCTGTATCTTCTCATGTCATTGGTTCACGTATGTGGTGTCTAGTTTCCAGAGCTAATACAGCCTAGCTGTGCGTGTAACGTATAACATTAGTAGCTCATCTGTGAAGGGTTTAGCTTTTAATGCCCCTAAAAATTAAAACTCCTTACCATATACAATATAGAAATACAATTTGGTTTGTTGTCAACAACACATACATTTAAATACTTTACACGTGATTTTACCCATGTGAAATATACATTTTTATTATACATAAAGGTGTGTTTTCTGACTAGAAAAAAAAATTGGAGGTTTTTGTTTCGTTTGACTACTTCATTGGGGTAAACAGCTGGTTGTAAAAGAGAAAAACATTAATTGCATTGAAACACTTTAAGTATTGCAGTTTATTGAAAGGCTTCCTTCAGACATTTTCTAGTTTTACTGGACACCACTAGTTCATAACATCATTGTGTGCTATATACTGTATATATTTAGGTATACAGAGATTCTTGGCAGTTCTAGTGTTACGTAAATAAATACATATAAATAAAAGTGACATATATAAAAATAAGATCATTTCAGCTCTTTTTAAGCCACATAAAATGCACAATGACATCATCTTGCGATGCGCACTTTGAGTTAAGTGATTTATTGTATTTTGTTAATTGTTTGATCGTACCCCAGAATTTTAAAAGTCACTAGGCCCCACTGTGCTTCTTGGTATTCCTCAGGGCAGGTCACTAGGCCCCCCCCACTGTGTTTCTTGGTATTCCTCAGGGCAGGTCACTAGGCCCCCCCCACTGTGTTTCTGGTTCCAGTCCACATGTGTGTTAACAACAACCTCATCTCTCTCCCACCCATCCACCCACCCTGTCCTTCACCCTGTCCTGTCCATCCACTCTCCCAGTACAAGCCACGGGGGGGCGGTCGCGGGGCGTGGCGCCTCACCTCGTTGCCTCTCTTACAGGAGAGGCTGGTGGCTCCTCCCTTCCTCCCTGAGCTGAAGCGAGCTGGGGGGCGGAGGTACGACTACGAGGCCTTGGCCGGCAAGGCCTTGGCGTCCGCTGGGGACAAGGGGCCGGTGGTGGCCCCGCCCTCGCACCATGCCGGCGCCATGCTGCTGAACGGCTGGCAGGAAGCAGCCATCGACCTCACCAAGCCCTCCGCCGACACCGGTGGCGAGGCCGTGGTGGGGCATCACCACGGGAACGGCAAACTGCAGGCGCCCCCGCCCCCGCCTATCACGGCCCCCATGCCCAGCTCTGTTGGCCTGGACATGGCCGGCATCCTGCAGGCGGGCCTCATCCATCCGGTGACGGGACAGATCGTCAACGGCAGTCTCCGCGGCGACGACTCCTTGAGGCGAAGGCGGGGGCGCAGGAGAAATGTGGAGGCGCTGTACTCGGAGTTTGCCAAGAGCCGGGGGATGCACCTGTCCGTCGAGACCCAGGTAGGTGGGTGGTTTGGGAGGGTAGAGGGAGGCGTGTGCACGCGGTTGTCATGGTGAATCACATCATCTTTCCCCACACAGGGCAGGGTGGAAGCAGTCAGCCACTCTTCTGTGTCCTCCTCCACGTCCTCCCCATCCCCCTCTCCGTTAGAGCACCCCCCTGGTCCGCCCACCCCGTCCCCCTCCCCCTCCTCCTCCTCCTCCACCTCCCTGCCCACCCCGACACTGACTCCGTCCCAGCCGGAGATGGCCGCCATGGAGAGAGAGGCGGCTAACAAAGGCCTGCTGGAGTGGCTAAGGCAGAACCCAGGCTACAGCATGGAGTTGCCCGCCTTCGCTCAGGTATGTTTGCAGCCAACGGCTTAGTGTCTCGTTTCTGCCCTGAGTGTAATGAGGGGGGGTTAGTTTGTTCCCGGCTTTTTGTAAGCAACATGACACACTGGCTTGCTGGCCAGTACAGTATTTCTGATTCACCGCAGTGCTACAGTGGATGGGTGTTGTGATTGTCTGACATTGTATTAGGACAGTAGCTAATGCTCGAGCTCGACAATAGACGTGAGCAGAACAATTCTCCGACATATACCGTAATTTCCCAGCTATTAACCGCGGATAATACATTGGTTTTGCAAACTGTCGGCAGCTCTGCAGCTAATACCCGGGTGCGGTCTATGTGCGGGGTTACTTTTTTTCACATGGTAGAGGGCTTTTCACATGGGAAGTGGAATCCCGCTCTCCGTCCTGCACGCCTCTCATGTGAAAGGCAAATCTACTGCAGAGTCACAGAAGCAATGCGTCTGGTTTTGAGGTAACCATGAGAACAGAACAGTAAACAAACTGTAGATAAACCAAAAGATGAATTTATGAACAGTCTCTAAATACATCTAGCCTACTTTATTCATGAATTAAAACCACACGTGGTGAATATGATATGCATGTCATTTTGCTTTTACCTACATTGTTTTAAAAAGAATACCAACTTTAGCCAATGCCAATTAACATGTCAGTCTATTTTGCGTATTCTCTGTCTGGTATGGTCTGGTAGGCTACTTACCACTGTTGGCTATCCATACTTTTTGTAGGCTACATTCTAATAAGCAGATATAGAAAAAAAGATGAGTCTGATTAGTCCAGGTCATGTCCAGTGTTTACAGTCTTGCCGCGGCTTCGGATCGGTGAGAGTATAGGCTACAATTAATCTTAATGGTGATCTTGTGAGATAATGCAGCCTACTTCTCTAAAGGCCACAATGTTGCTTTTTACCTGCCGGTAGCCTACTGACTAAATGGCGGTCGCAAACTGAACTAAACTTTGAAATACATGAACAGTATAGGAACATGATTTTGTGTGACTAATAGATGTGCCTACTTCCTGGTCACCGCTAGCAACCCTAACTGAACTCGGAAATAAATGAAGAACATAAAAGGAAAATGATCGGCCTTGAAATCCTGGTGAATCCCTCTCGCAGTAGTATAGACCTTGAGTAAGAATCTACACAAAATGCACATAACTTGATCATGTTTACGTATCTCCTGCAAGCACAGATATTTATTTTTTTTAGCCATGCTGCTTGTTGGCGAATTGGCTTGTTAATAACACAGTAGCAAACAATAGTAACCTACTATATTGAAGTTGTAGGGTTTTTTTTTTTTTTTTTTACTTTAACAAAAAAATGCCTCCAACCCGATGACGTAACATTGAATAAACTGCGGTTAATAGTCATGGAATTCCGGTGCAAATGATGACAATGGCGTCAGAGGCAGCATTTGTTCTTTCACCCCACACGGAGGACACTCATGAACTGGCATTTAGAGAACAGCTTGTCTTACTGTGTACCCTCCCCCACCCCCGACCCCCAACCATACCTGTGTGTAGTCCGGGGCCGGACTGCTGCATGGCTTCATGGAGCGGCCCAAGCAAAGGAGACACCGCTGCAAGGACCCCAGCAAGCTGGACATCAACACCCTCACAGGGGAGGAGAGGGTCCCCGTGGTCCACAGAGGCACCGGACGCAGGGTAACACTGTAGCCACACTCCCATTATGGCACCACCTGGTGGAGACCTGACTTTACTTCTCATCATTCACCACATTCCTCCCAGAGGATTGGTTGCTTAGTGTGTTTTCACAAGAGATTATAGTTAACGTAACGTTATGTTAATATTACTCCAGGTGTTAATAGGGAAGATGGGGAATATTTGTTATGATGTCGTTTTGATATTTAACATGCTTGTTTAATATTATTTGATTGACGTCTTTATTGTTGGTGCCTGTCTGTAATATTCCAATATTGCGCTGTATTGTTCTGTGCTGCAGCTTGGCGGCGCTATGGCTCCTGCCATTAAGGAGCTGTCCCGCTGGCTCGATGCCAACTCCGAGTACTACGTCGCTCCAGACTGGGCTGATGTTGTCAAACACTCTGTAAGTAGATGAAAACCTGTTTGCTGCCGGCAGCACTTGTGTGTTGTGTTAAAGTAAAGTGAATACTGCAGTCCATTTGAACATTGCTCATCTTAAAATAGGTCCTTTTTACATAATCATTTGGTTGGCATTTTCTACGGGTAGGGCTTCATTTATGTAATAATAATCTATGATATCAAAACTAATGAGCCATTAACAAATTATTCCATAGTCTTCATTGTGATATTAGTTCACTTGATTGATAACTTATTAAAATAATAATCAATATATCGATCAATATATTATTGATCAATCTGAAGAAACATGCCCAATAATGGCGTCCATCGAGTGATGAACTGCTGGAGTATTCAAGTAAATTCTGTCAGACTGTTTGACCTTTGACCTGTCCTTCCACAGGGTTTCCTACCGGAGGGGAAGTTCAGTCGGATCCTAACAGAGCCCGTCAACAGGGACCCGGGCTCCCGTCGGCGGGGTCGCCGGCCACGCAGCGAGATGCCCAAGCCCCTCCTCTCGGTATCAGAGGCGTCGGCCCTGGGCCCGCCCCTCTTCATGAACGGCGGTCTGATCAGCAGCATGGACTCCATGGTGGCCATGCAGAACATGCGCGCCGGCCTCCACGGCATCCCCATATCGGGCATCATGGCCGCCGGCTTCCCGCACGGCTTCGCCGCCGCCGGGGCGTCCCCCCAGTCGGATGATGCCAAGAGCGGGCTGAGCATGCTACCCATGATGCTCCACGGCATCCCGCACGGCGCCTCCATCTCCCCGCACGCCATGTTCAGCGTGGGCGCCATGATGTCCCACGCCCACTCCAGCGCCTCCTCCTCTAACTCCTCCCCGGCAGTGGTCACCACGACGACGACCACCGCCGCGGCAGGCGAGTCCAGCCCCTCACCCTCCTCGCCGTCATCGACCCCTGCGGAGGTCGAGGAAGGCCGCGAGAGGCGGGGCCGGGAGGACAAGGGCGACGCGGCCAAGCGGCCCGGGGGGGCGGAGTCTGTGGCCGTCATCACCTCCACCAGCGGGGGGGCGCACCACCTGACCTTTAACCCCTTCCTGATCCCGGGTGTGTCCCACAGCCTTCTCTACCCCCACATGTTCCTGCCACACGGGGGTGTCATGGCGCTGCCCGCTGTACCCCCTGGCGGCCCCACCAGCCCCAAGCGGCGGCGCAAGAGAGGCACGGAGGGGAGAGACATTGGCGGGAGCCCCCAGCCCGCGCCATCCTCCTCCTCCTCGTCCTCCTCGGCGCCTGACCCCACCCCTGGCCCCGCCCCAGACCCCGCATGGGGAGAGCAGGGCTCCGCGGACCCCCGGGAACCTGACTCCCTGCAGCCCCTCCCTGAGTGGGAGGAGGGCCGAGGAGGGGAAGGAGAGACAGAGGAGAAGGAGCCTGTGACTCCGGAGGAGGAAGAGACTGCCGGGGGCGAGGAAGGGTAAAGTCTGTCTGTCTGTCCATGCAAAGACTTTTGTTACCACAAGGAGGACTATTATTAACAGTTATTATGTTAGACGGTCATGTTTATATCCGCCCCGCCCCCGAGATGATAACCACGTTTACATGGACACAAATACTCCACGGTTATTTGTAATATTGACATTCGGGATGCTGACACATTCCGAACCGTCGTGGAATATGAGCGTGCATGTAAATGTCCCTGTCTTCTGTGTGTGCCCTTCATTCTGCATCGAGACTGAGACAAGACGGGCACTTCTCAATGGAGACACAACACACACACACACACACACACACTAAGAAGTGCTAACTGTGGTAGGACTGTGGCACGGTAATGTCTTGATTCTGTATTACTTTATTGGTGAACCGTGTTCTTCGATGGTATTATGTGATGTTCAGTTGTCTAAACGTTGTTGGATATAAAAGCTCTGTCGAACACGGACAAACTAAGAGTTCTATACAGGCACTATAAGTCTCTTAGCTGCGGGTTTACAAGAGGGATGGACCTTTCAAGTCAAGGGGAGTACTTGTGTAATGGTAGATACAAGGACAGGGCTGTAAATGACCCGGTTATTCAGAGTATTACATGTTTGTTTTCTGTCAAGCCCCACAAAACGATATCCTTCTCTGACTTCTCTTTGCACAGCGTTTGAACTAAGGCTAGGCTAAAAAATAATTTAGGCTAGCTTTGTGTAGAAGATTGTGTTCTCCAAAAGAGCATTCAGAGCACACAACACTAACTCGCAATTGAGTCTGTTAACTATTTGAATTCCTTGGACATTATTTTGTTAATTAAAAAAAAAGCTGAGTAAGTTAAAATGTCCAGCTATGATTTAAAGAAATAATGAGGGCCAAAAAAAAAGCACTGTTCTAGTTCATGTTAAACGAATACATTTACAATGTGTTGTCTTTTGTCGACATGGATTTTAAACAAATGAATCACAATATAATGCATGACATTCCTTATCGCCAAGATTTTTGTGGCAATTCCTGATGTTCATACTTGTTTCCTGATTATTTTAACAGGTTAAAAACAACAAACCAGTGAACATAAGTTTTCACACACTAAATTCCACAAATCTTAAAGACAATATTAAGGTATGCCATAGCTACTGTGTAATGGTAAATGAACGTGTTATTTTACTGCTTTTTTTATTTTATTTAATGCCACTCCACTGCTGCTATATTAATTTGTTGTAAAAGAAAAGTCAGAGAAACTCATGTCTTGTACACGTGTAGAACCCCGACTTTATAATCTCAAAAAGTACAAAAGCTACTCCAAACCTTGCTTTTATTGGTAAAGGCAGAGAACAATCTTGATGTTTTCAAATTTTCTAAAATAGTGTTCTAAGTTTTATTGTTTATTTTTACTCATTTTTCAGACACACAGTCACTTTCAGGTGCCCCTGTTTGCCCTGTGTTGGGCCTAATCATGAAAACTGGTGCTTGATGGACAGAGACTCACTCAGACTGCAAAGCAGGCAAGCAGTGAGAAGGTACCATGGGACCGTTTTAACAAATGATTGAGTTGAAATTATGTTTTGCTTACAATCCTATTGGCTTGCTTGTACTGGCACCATATTAACGCAGTTGAGGCTAAACTCTAATAACTCTAATAAAATGTAAGTGGTGTGGTGTAAAACTATCCACCACAGTTCTGTAGTTGGGATTGGGACAAAATGCAGTGTTCTGTTTTGGCTGTGACGACGCATTCCTCTCCTTGTTTGTTCGTTTTTAATGGCAGGGTTAGCCTATGTCCATAGAAAGCTGTCATTCTTAGTGGTCGGTGCAGTTAAAGGGAAGAGTTTTTTTTTTTGTTTTGCCCCATCAATCCCCCCACACACAAGAACTGAGTGAGGAAGACATTGTAAAGCTATGTGAATCAGTTTTGCGGAGTGCCTCATCGTTGCTCTTTGCCTCCTATCTGTTTCTCAGCTACCTTTTTAATACCCTGTGTGCGACCGGGCAATGCTAAAACAGTTTAAATATGTATATTTATCTATGTATTGCTGTGTTTTTCTTTGGTTTACAAGTGTACCATGTCTTTCCCACCCATTTTTTATTTTTTCCCCACTTACAAGTACTTGACATGTGGAGGGGAAGATATTCCCAAAATGAGTCAGACTTCACTGTACTGTACATTAAATGGATGCAAAATGCTGGTTATGTTCACAATCTGTCAGAACAGGGTCTATTTGGGGTCTATACAGTATGTGTGTTTTAGTTTGTCAATGTTCATTTTATCTTTTTTGTTTTTAAATCTGAAAACAGTTATTTTTGCACAGTGTCTTTTGGTGAATGTTTGCCTGTCCACGTACTGCCTTTTTGTTTCTTTTCATTTTCTATTTGTGTGTGCGCATGCATGTGGGCACACCTGCACACAACCATATTGGTCTGGGAGTTTTTGTTGCCGAGCTTTGTCTTGCCCTCAAAACGTCACCTTTTCTTATTGAAGACATTATTGTTGCCTTGTCACAAGTTTGTGACTACGTTGTTATTTATTGTTTTTAGTTCTTATTTTGCTTTGCCAAATTTTCACCAAATATTCTTTCGTAGTTGCATATATTCAAAGTAAAATGCCTTATTTAGTTTAGTGCTCTTTATACAGTATATACATATTCACACATTTTGTTACAACTCCATATTGGAAAATATATATCAATGTATTTGTGTTTAGTTAATTCTTAGTTTTTATGGTTGTATGTATACAAACCCTTGGTGATGTGCGATATGTGCAAGAAAACTTGAGCAGTCGTGTGCTGGTCCAAATCTCTCAATATGTTTCCGCCTTATTAGGACAGACCTACCCATTGATAAGTCTAATATGTTAAATCAGCCCATAAAGCACAAATATCAAATTAACTATAACTTTTTTTAACGGTGCCTCTGAAATTACTTTTGGTAAGTATATTGTCAGGTGAACACTTTGCATCTTATATAAAGCTATGTAGGCATCAGTTGAATTGATTGTTCATGTAGTTCTTTATGAATCAAGTCAATCCCACGACCCTAGGAACTGTCAAATTCCACATTGTTACCTTTTTTTTTGTGGTGATGTGTGTTTTATGTGACAGCAACAATAGTCCCTTTTTGTGAGCTTGATTTATAGGCGATGTCATTCAGACTTTATAGCATGTCTGTTTGCAGATGACATCACACTTCCTTCAGTAATTCCAGTCTCAATTTGTTAGTTACTGTACTAGGCTTTAAACTAATGCGGGTGCCACATCCAAAATGACGCACATATTATGTATACAACTTTAGGATTATCAGTTAATTTCTTTTCACATCAGCAAAATATGCAGATAAAATGATTTTTGATTTGTTATATATTATATATATATATATATGTGTATATATATGTATATGTATATGTATATATATGTATATGTATATATATATATATGTATATGTATATATATATGTATGTATATGTATATATATATGTATATGTATATATATATGTATGTATATGTATATGTGTATGTATGTATATGTGTATGTATATATATGTGTGTCTGTATATATGTGTGTCTGTATATATATGTATGTATATATGTATGTGTATGTATATGTATATATATGTATATATGTATGTGTATGTGTGTATGTTTATTTATATATATGTATATATGTATGTATATGTGTGTATGTTTATTTATATATATGTATATATGTATGTATATGTATATATGTGTATGTATATTTATATATGTATATGTATATATATGTATATGTATATGTATATATATGTATATGTATATATACATGTATATATGTATATGTATGTATATGTGTATATATGTATATGTATGTATATGTATGTATATGTATATATGTATATGTATGTATATGTATATGTATGTATATGTATATATGTATATGTATGTATATGTGTATGTATGTGTATATGTATGTATATGTGTATGTATGTGTATATGTATATATATGTATGTATGTGTATATGTATATATATGTATGTATGTGTATATGTATATATATGTATGTATGTGTATATGTATATAT